>JALIZH010013353.1:0-35000 GCA_030522465.1 Rhipicephalus appendiculatus | reverse complement strand
TTTGTTCTGGGGTAAACGAGCTAGATTTGACTGTCGGAGTACACTTCATGCAACCCAATTCCGCCACCGCGGTGGCGCAGATGCTAAGGTGCTCGGCTGCTGACCCAAAACAGCGGAATGAAATCACCGCGAAATATTGTTGAAAAGTTCGAAGTAATAAAGGGTTAAGCCCACTAAACTGCTGTATACGTAGCCCAGTATTCCTACTCGTTCATGTAACGGGAAATGACTGAAGGTAGTAAGGACTCAGTAAACTGTTGATAAGCCATTAGGTCAAGTAACTTTTAAAAACTATGAAAACATGAAAGCAGTGGTTTCATAGCCAGCTGTACAGAACAGTGAAAAAATAATTAGAACTTAAAAAACCGAAGGAACACTACATCGTTTAAAAAGCAAATTGTGTTTCTGAACAATGGGGTTCGCTTTTAGATGCCACCTTACAACTGTTATTGTGTTGCTCAACATTGGCACGAACTGGTCACATATTTAAAAATATGAACAATAGAATGCACTTCTCATTTCAGCTGCGTGGGTGTTCAGAGGATGGCGGCCTTCGAAAGTAGGAATGAATACAGTGGTCATTTGTTTTTTTTTTTTTAGGTTGTGATAGCAATATCGATACTCGTTTTTTTTTTGAACTCCCGGGCATTCTTTCTTAATTCAAACAAAAGTCTGGGCATGACATATAATCGGTCATTGGCGTAACATAATTCTTATGACACGCCATTAAATTTGACGCCGGCGAAATGTTCTCACAATACCTGGAATGACTACATACTTGCGCATGTGGAAAAAGTGGTAGTTTACAACGCGAGGTCTTGCTGTGATTTCTCACCATATAAATAATCAAGGAAGCAGGAAAATTTAATACATAAAACTTGCATAGCAATGAAGAATACCGTTAATGTGGCGGTGAATCGGATACCTGTTACAGCTTTTCTGATATTTGGTTTATGCTGTGCAGTCGTGTCTGCAGAAAATCCAACTGCTGCAAGTCTTGACCTGTATAAGGTAAGTCATGAATCTGTAAATTTATATCCAAAGAAACATTGGTAACAATACCGTTCAACAGGACTGCCGCAATGACGATGAAAATGAAGCCAAGAGCCGCCCTCCAGTATTCTTTGCGAAGCGCTAACAGACATTCCTTCGGGCATAAAGCTAATCAGGACATTATGCAAAGCTTTGTCAAGCAGGAATCGGGGGAGCAGTGAGCGCGTCAGCGACGATACAACGTTATTTCACCTAAACTCTATTTCGTGCTCTTTCGTACCCAGCCTGCCAGCACCGCAGACGCGCAAAATTCCCAACTTGTCAACAAATCTGGTCTATATGTGGCTACCATGCCGGCGTGGTGCGTGTGAAATCTCGATAATCCCCTCAACATAAAGCCTGCTGGCATCACGATGCTACAAACGCCATGCTGGCGGCTGAGAGAGCACAAGATTAAACGAACATGCTTGGCTTTGTAGGTTAGTTCCTTTTTTTTTGCTATTTACTCTTAACTAGATACCCGCAAATGCTGCTGCCAGTGGTTGTTGTAGTTTTGGTGATTCCTTGTTTGTCATAGGAGGCAAACTGTTGCTGACTTTGCACTGATGATCTCTACCTGGCGACAACCTTCTGTGGCAGTACAGCCAAAACTACGTGGGTGATGCTTCTGCACACGTCTTGCTACTCGAAGTAACCCTTTGTGGGCGATTTCGGTTTCGCAAGGGCATCTAATTGTACGTTTTCGCACGAACATGCGAGGTTTTTGATGTTATTGTTGAAATAGTGTTATAAAAGCAATATATATATATATATATATATATATATATATATATATATATATATATATATATATATATATATATATATATATATATATATATATATATATATATAGAGCTTTAATTGAAAGCGATGACAAGCGTTGAGATAGTTGAGATACTTATGGATGCAGCAGTGAAGGAAAACAATACGTGGAATCTTTACTATGTTATTCCGTGAATTTGATTATAACGCTAATTATCCAGCAGCCGCGTGCAAAGCGAGCACCATACACCAATGTTTATATTTTTAAAAATCAATAAAATGTTCTGTATTGCGAATGAAAGCAGGAAGCAGCTTTATGCAGCGGTCAGATTTATTTTTGAAAAAAAAAGGCACGGCCGAGCAGGAATTATGTGATTGGAAGTCAACACAAAGGCAAAAAACCATTTTTGAAATTTCGGTGCATACACGGCCAGCATCGTCGTTTTTGCTTCTTTTGGAGGAAAAAGAACTCCGTAGATGCCCACGTTATTTTGTTTGAGGACGCAAAGGCACCGACGTGTAGCAAAAATCTTGGCACAGGACGATGGCTAAGAGCCAGTGTTATGGTACTGACACAACTAAAACGAAATAATAAACCAAGAAAACAAATGGTCGGCAGGGTGTAGGCGGTTGTCTGTCGAGACAACCGCCTACACCCTGCTGGATATTATTTAAAATACGTGTGTCTTCGATACCGCCCAGCACTGGTGTGAGTAAGTGTGTTCATGAGTATGGCGAGGTATTTATTTCTTTACTGAAAAATTTGCGAGGTACCCTTCACTACGCATGAATATTATTCGACCAAGCTTGTTCAACGGCTTGTCCAAGGATCATGATTATTGTTGCGATTTCACGACACAAACTTGCCTGCGACAGTGCCTATTTGAGTACTGCCACCGAGAATGCAAAATGTTTTTCTGAATCTGCTATCCACGATATAGGTACCTTAGTCGACCCTGTGCCGGCGTTGGGCGTTGGCAGCTTGTACATTCGCTTGTATCGCAATCTGAGGGCTTTAATATGCCTTGACAGAGAGGGGGCAAGGGAATGCGCCTCGTCGACAGTGGTAAGCGAAAGGCTGGCTTGAAGGGAAAGAAGGTAAAAAGCATCATTGTACTTTCAATTCAATAGGGAGAGGGTGTGGAGATTGATAAATGACTTAGGGGCAAACTTAACCATAGTTCTCGCCTTCCAGAACCATCAGCTCGCACCGCATAGTTTGACACAGAATAGCACGAAAGTAGCAATAATATAATACAGAAATGATTAGACAATACTCCAATAAATATGACAGTAAACACAACGCCCCACAAAAGAAGCCGGCAGCTTCAGATTCCGAGGGTTTCCACGGCGGGGAACTGGCTAGAATTTTTTCTATTACATCATAACTTACACAAAAATGCTACGACAACGTCACACTTCTTGCTGACAACACTGTACTGATTTATTTGAAATTGATGAAAAACACACCGCGACGTCAATACAGGTAATTCAGCTTGCATACATTAGTAGCTCTCAACGTTCGTTTCCAAGTGTTAATCTGCAGTGCACAAAAGCTTATTCACAGACGAAAAGCTTTTTGACTCAACAGAAATAGTAGTGCTGCAAGAATTTTATCAAGAAAGAGTACTTCAAAAATATACAAGTTGCATAGACAACATCAAGAAAGATTACACAGATACCTTGGCCGCCGCAAAATGGGCAATATATTTGCTATAGATAAAGACGTCAGACCGGGATGATGAACGCATTTAATTTAAGTGCAAGAAAAAAAGATTCCAAGTACCATGGGAATTGATGTTATGCGAAGCATGCGGACGTAAGGTGAGTGGGTTGTAATTTTTTTTATTTAGCAAAACGTTACGAAATTACGCTAAAGATATGTACAAATGTTGCACACACTGACGTATGTTGAACAGTCGCATATGTTTCATATAATCACCTGTTTGCTGTTGCGTAACGATGCCAACAGATACATGGATATTACCAACACCAGAAGCCGTAAGCTGATATGTAGAGCTTGTGCTTGCAAAGATCGTAGCGCTGGATAGGGCTACGTAAACAAACTACAGTGGATGGCGCTTAAGTATACAAGTGACGTTAACCCGACATGACTCCTTTATCACAGGAGTACTTATGTAATGTTTTTAAAATTAGATAGCCAGCACTACAACCACAATTGACGTTTGACCAGCATTACTCCTGCATAGGGTATTTTCCCAAAGCTGTTCAGAGACCTGACATGGCTATGTGGTAGAATACTTGATTGCCATGCAGAATGCTTGGGTTCGATTCCTACTGGGACTCTGATTTCTATTCTTTGCATTCGTCGCGTCAACGCCGCCGATGTCAGTTTTTCTTAACGCTGTCGCCTTTAAATTACTAGTGTCAACGTCACCGATGTCAGTTTCTCTTAACGTCCTCGCATTTAAATTACCAATGTCTGTTCTCGCCGTTCGTGGGTAGATATAAATTGTCAAATTTCTGTGGCACATACCCGCATACCGCGGCCCGTGATTTACGGGTACTTACTGGAGAAATGAGTTCGACGACGTACGCGACGGGATTTTCACGTTATTCAGGTCACGACCAGCCAGACGTATTCGTCAAATCCTCTTACCCTGCCATACTAACTTTGGTCGACCTCAAGTTAGGGAGGCGATCACGAGAGCATCCAGACATAGGCGGATAGATAGATAGATAGAGAGATAGATAGATACGTAGATAGAAACGCGCAATGTGCTTGCAGTACGCAAAGAAATGCTTCGCATTTAAAACACCAGGCCTGCGTGAAACGCGCAGCACAGTCACAGCGAAAGCTGGAACAGCGACCTTTCTAAAGCATTTTTATACACTTTTGGGGCAACTACTACAAGCTGACTTGCATAGTACCCACTATGCCATAAATCATCATAATTTTTGTGTAGTGGGGAAGCGTCCACTATGCCATTATTCGTCATTCTTCGGAAAAGCGCGGTACCCGCTGCACACTTGACACGCATTATGTGCACTTTGTTGATGCTGTGGCTGACAACGATGAAGAATTATGACTCAGCCTTTTGTAATCGGTTGGAGCATTGAACGACCCACTCGTTACGCAATTCGCATAGTGTGACACCTCGTTGTTAGTTTACTGTTCTAAAACGCTTTACAACACATGCTAACGCGATTCCTTACCCGACATAAAGCCTGCATAGGGTCAGTTTGCATCGCATTTTCAAGCACCGGCGTAGCTCAGTGGTAGAGTGCTGAGCTGCCACGCAGAGGGCCCGAGTTCGGTTCCCGTTCTGGCATAGGTATTTTTTATTTACTAAATGCGAAGCATTTTTTTGCGTACTGTAAGCGCTTTTGCGTTTCTATCTACGCATCTATCTATCTATCTAGCCGCCTACGTCTGGGTGCTTTCGTGATCGCCTCCTTATTTTGGGGTAGACCAAAATTTATATGGGAGGGTAAGAGGTATTGACGAATATGTCTGGCTGGTCATGACATGAATAACGTGAAAATCCTGTCGCATACGTCGTCAAACCCTTTCCTGCAGACACGTGTGGCACATACCAATATCACGCGGGCCGCCGTATGCGGGTATGCGCCACAGGTGTTTGACAGTTTATGTCTACCCTGGAACGGTGAGGACAGACATGAGTAATTTAAATGCGAGAGCGTTAAGAAAAACTGACGTCGGCAGCGTTGACACGATGAGTGCAAATAATAAATATCAGGGTCCCAGCAGGAATCGAACCCAAGCAATCTGCGTGGCAATCAACTATTCTACCCCAGAGCCATGACAGGTGTCGGAACTGCATTGGAAAAATATCCAATGTAGGCGTAATGTTGGTGAAACATCAGCTGTGCTTCTAGTGCTGGCTATCTAATTTTATAAACAATACATATGTACTCCTATGAGCCACACGCGCTGTCGGGATAACGTCAGTTGCACACTTAAGCACCAACCACTGTGGCTAGTCCACGAAGCACTATCCAGGGCTTCTATCCTCGCAAGCAGAAGTTCTACATATAAGCTTACCGCTTCTGGTGTTGGTAATGCCCATGTTTCTGTTGGCATCGTTACGCAACTGTAAACAACTGGTTATATGAAACATATTCGACTGTTCAACATATGTCTGTGCGTACAACATTTGTACATATCTTTAACGTCATTTCGTAACGTTTCGCTCAATAAGAAAATTACAACCCAGTCACCTTGCCCCGCATGCTTCGCATAACATCGATTCCCACGGTACTTGGGATCGGCCAATTTTTAGTTCTTTCCTTACTTCGTCTGATAGTGGTTACGTACACCGGCGGTGGCGGACAACTACGGCGCAAAAGCGGCCCTTGTTGTGATCTCATAAAAGCTTTCGCTGTAAAACGGGTAAGGTCCCTCTTCCGTGACCCCCATGAGAACCTCTTTGATAGCCCGGCCTGCTGAACGAGCACCCGACGGACCTCGGGGGGCACCGTCGCGAAGGGTGCCTTCCCACGGTTTTGGGGTACTGATGGAGCGAAGGATGGGTCGGAAAGGAGGGAAGTAGGCAGCGGTGCACTCTACGGTGACGTGAAAGGTTGCGGGGATAGCGTCACATCCTGGGCAGGCATCGGTATAGCGAGTCGGATATATTTTATGCATCGAGTGGCGATTTGAAAACATTCGGCTCTGCAGCCGGCGAAGTGCGACAGCCTTTTTCTCGGGCGAAGGACACGGGTGTGAGTTGGCATCGCTGTCGTTAGCGTATGTAATGCTGCGTGGCTTCGCGATAAGTGAGAAGTGGGGAATCCAGCTCTGTGTTGGCCACCTTACTGCGCGGGGCTACTGCAGCTTAAACACTGTAGCGCAGGGAAAAACAGACGACGAAAGAAACGACACCAGACAACATACGTAGCGCTCGTATGTTGTCTGGTGTCGTTTCTTTGTGTCTGTTTTTCCCTGCGCTACGAAGTGTTTAAGATGATCAACCAACAGGCCCAATTCACCACAACGCTACTCGCAGGGTACGTTCTCGAGCGGCTGCATGAGCGCGTGGATTATCCGAGCGTGAGGCATGACCAGGAAGGAAGGAAGGAAGGAAGGAAGGAAGGAAGGAAGGAAGGAAGGAAGGATGCAAACAGAAAGGGAGAAGGCAGAGAGGTTAACCAGAAAGACTTCCGGTTCGCTACCCTACACTGGGGGGATTAGAGAAGGGGAATAGAAAGATGAGAAAGACAGAGGATGGAGGAGAAGGAAGAGAGAGAGAGAGGCAGAGAATTCATTGCAGCGTGTGGAACTGCACCGCAAGTCAGGAGGCTTCACACGAGCCCGTCGCTCTCAAAAAAGCCCAAGAGCGCTTTCAATGCCTTGTGGGCTGTTGGCGGCCCCGACGAAAATATCGAACACCTGTTTGCCACGCTCCTCGTTTTGCCTCAGAGAGACAAGCACTTGCCAACGCATTGCGGCGACTGGATCATCAGCCACTTTCTGTGCAGGTGCTATTACAGCATGACCAGGAGTCCATAGCAGGTGTATTATGTGGATGTTGTGTGAAGCAACTTTGCATGTGCGTAAAAGAATAGAATGTGAGGTTTTGGGGATGCTTTTAGGAAAGCCCGGCATGCCGCTTGCGAATCGGGGAGTATGCAGTGTGTATCGACGGGAAGGCTCAATGTGTGTCGGATGGCCAGGGTAGCCGCCAGGATCTCGCCCGAGTCGGGGTTTGAATATGCATATGGGGAGGAGATCGAGGCAGCACTTACAATCTCATGAGTGCCGCTAACCACCGCCACCGTGTGTCCGTTTGCCGGGCAATCTGCGTCCGTATGATAAGCCCTGTGCAGCTCAACCTCGCTGAGTGAGTTTTAGGTATCTCACCCGTGCCCGCCGACGAGTGGTGTTACGCTCAGGGTGCATGTTAGTGGCAGGGGATGTACGCAAAGTACTCGAGCTATTTGGAATGGTATTGAAGTCCCCTGCATTTCCGGGGTGAGAAAAAAGCGTTGGCGCTGACTAATCCACTGGGCCTTGAGCATCTCATCGAGGGTATTGTGCACCTGCTGGCGACAAAAGGCGCTGTGTAGAAGTATAGTGCGGAAACCCCGACATGACCTGGATGGCTTTACGGATGAGCGTGTCCACTGGTTCACGTTGTCCATGCGTTAAGCGGTGAAAGGGAAGGGATAACTAGTGGCTTATAATGCACGCGAGTAATAGTCGAAGCATGTGCCGCTCTAGAGTCGCGAGCATCGATTGCTAACGCGTTGGAACATGGCGATGATCTGCTCTGTCTGGCGTGAGAGAACGAAGATGGTGTGTCTTGCCTTGCCATCTTCTTGAACGTAAAGTCGAGGACGCGCGCTTGCTCTACCGGAGAGATAAGTGTCCCTTCAACGAGTACATTGATGTGAGGTTGGTGATGTTTTTGCGGCCGCGGAAGCCAAGGAGCTCGGGCTTGTTTGGGGCACAAGCTTACGTGACACTGTGAGAAATACGACACGTCCACAACTTGAAATCGATGCCATAGATAGCATGGTGCAGATCCTCAACTTGTTCAAGTTGTTTGGGAAGACCAGATATAGCAATGTTAAATAGTGCTGGTGAGATCACAGCTCCTTTAGGAGTGCCTCTGTTCGGTAGGTGGATGATACTTGAGCGATGAGGGCCTAGACCAGTTGTAGCGGTGCGGCCACGAAGAAAGTCTCGGACGTAGTTATAAACTTGAACTCCTCAGCGTGATTTCGCAAGGTCGCTGAGAACAAGGTCGGGCTCCACATTGTCAAAGCCTACTTACGGTCCAGTGCAAGCCAAGTGCGGGTTTGGACCCTCCGCGATGGACCCAAGACCTGCTCTTTCAACTGGAGTAACAGGTCTTGCGTTGATAAGTGCGGGCGAAAGCCGAACTGCGTATGCGAGAAAAAAGATTGGCCCTCGAGAAGCTGCTGCAAGCGCCGCAGGACATGTTCCATGAGCTTCCCTATACATCATGTATGTGAGATCGGTCTCAGAATTTGGAAGGAGATAGGTTTCGAGATACGCGATATTTCCGCATGTCGCCATGCCTGGGGTAGCGCACCGTTCCGCCAATGCTCGCTATACGTCTTCACCAGGCGCGTAAGATCTGCGTCGTTGAGCTTACGAAGTGTCGTGTATGGGATGTGGTCAATTCGGCACTGAATTCATGCGGATATCCTCTAACACAAAGCGGACCTCTTGAATCGTGATTTCGGTGCCTAAAGCATTGAGCGAATTTGTGCCGTACGGGTACGGGTGGTACTGGAGACTCGCTCCCGAAGGGATATAGCCCGCCCTCGATTCCTGCAGGAGTTGGTCGGGAGAGTCCCTAAACAAGTTGGTAAGGACACGCACCCGCTTTTGCGTCAGCGTCTTGAAGCCCGAGGGGTGTCTAAGTGTTCAGAGAATGATTATTCCGAAATGCCCTCCAATTGTTACTCGTGAGAGTCTGCGTATTCCGGTTCTTCTCATGTGATACACGCAATCCGAAGGGGCACAAGTGAAGTCGCCACGTCAACGCAGTGTATATGTGCTTCTATTTGTTTTATGTCCCGTCTTGGCGCGCTCTTGCACGGTTCGAAGTTTCAGTTTAAGATTGAGGCGCTGCCGCTTCCAACGCTTCATCAATCCCCGTCTAGCGTCCCACAAGTGGAGCAATGCTGGTCGACGTCGTAGTAGTGATCGAAGGCGTAGTAGTGATCGACCGGTCGTGGCTTCGAGGTCAGCCGTAAGCATAGGCGTATCTGCCGGGGGGCAAGGGGTCCGCGAGCCCCCCCCCCCCCCTAGAAAGTTAGGGGCTGAGCCCCCCCCACGTTCGAGAGTGGTCGCTGTCGGCTGCACGCTGGGAAACCAATAACCGTGGCGATCTTTTCCGTTCACCGTATCAATCAATTATTTAATGAAATTTTTGGTACGCTTCTGCTGTGAAATTTTCCTTGTAGGCTTTTTGCGGTGCAGGTCGCTTATGTGACGCTTTCGCACCTTGTGCTGTAGCAATGTAGTGCACGCGAGCGCTCGTTCATGTTTTTGATCTGCTGTGCCTGGCCAGAGATTTATATAATCGACGATGCAAATACGGGTGGAAACGAGCAAACGTTCTATGGACCAATCAAACCGCTTCCTGCTTCAGGAAAATCATTTTCTTTCATCGAAAAGGAATAGCATCACCGCTGCTCTGTCGAAACTGCTGTGAGCCGATGAGTGTGGAAGTTTTTTAATGTTTTAGTTTTCCCGTACTGATAGCGCCAAAAACGTTTTCCGCTGTAGTCTGCGATCAACCTGATAAGCCTTGCTTATGGTAGCTTGCAGCGATGGTGGGAGCTTGCAACAAGGCGACGAAGAAAGCAGTGGACTCGAGCACACTGGAAAAAATAAGCTTTTAAGCTTGTCCCGCAACTTGATCCCATGGTTTTTGAACTAAGGATACTTAATTAACAGTGGGCTAGTTGGTTTTCATTAAACTTGAATTAACTTTTACAGCTCAAATTACACATCGGACGGCAAACAAGCTCACACGCGCAGCGTTGCTTATTTCTCTCACTCCCTCTCTTCCTCAACAAGGATGAGCTCAAAGAGTTGCCTACACGCACAGACAGCGAAACGTCCTGATGCTGCACATGAAAATATTCATTATACTCATATGAATCCATCTCGCCAGCTGCTATAAGTAGCCGCTGTTAATGTGATCGGCGGGCAGCCTACTTGAATTATGTTTAAAAGGAGATGCTCTAAGGCTATTCCAAGAGGTTTAAGGTATTGTTCAGCACATGATTGCGCCTTTAGGGTGCATACGTCATAATAAGCACCACGAAGTTTCGCAGACTCGTGACGTCGTGCAACAAGCAGGTGATTTTATGGCACGCAGAAAATTTTTCACGAATGCCGAAGAACCAATGGCCAACAATATGCCGTATTGAAAATAGTTCATTCTGTTATTTTTAACGTGGTCGTGCACAAGTGGTCATTACGCGATCGATCATTTTCTCGCCATTTGTTGCCTCGCGTAACGAGCAGGGGCTGTGTGCATGACCCAACGTTTAAAGTTCGCGTTAAATTCGGCCGTGAGGTCTAAAAATATTGCGGTGAGCATTAACGGGATGCCCGCGCCGCCACCTTCAAATATTTTTTGACGCACGGGGAGCATTTTTCAAAAATAAAGTTTTCAGTTCCTTGCACTTTGAATGTGCGCACATAACATATAAAAACCCAAACAAAACGAAAATACTGACCGGACATGCATGTTCTATCCCTCGTGGAATCACCCACCTGATCATTTTGACTTGACGAACGCAATGTATACCGTGGGCGTTCACGATCCCGTATGCCAAAATTTGCAACTCAACGCATCGCGGAAATGGGTCAAATTTCAAGCTGAACGCGGCTTGCTCTTCTCGTGGGCACGCGTCCAGAGTGGATGACATACGAGAAGGAATGACCCTACTTAGTTGGTAATGCTTTAACATAGCTCCTCTACGTAGAAACTTGTGCTCTGACGTCGCCTACAGTAGCACTTGACAATGTGAGAAGTATTTGAGGTGAAATGTGTAGTTAGTGTAATTTTTTGCTTCAGTAGATGAATAAACCTCGACAGCAATACAAAATAAAGCACACCAACAGAACGTGTGCATGTTTTTTTTTAATTTTTACTTCGAGCCGCAGCGAAATACGAGACTAATCTGCCTCCGGTTCGCTGGTATTCTCGCGCTTTGCGCATTGTGCAGATGCCACTCCTTACAACGGACCTAATTTTCTAGCGCGTTGCAGTGCTCACGAGGCTCATTTATCCTCCCGCGTGTAACTAAATGTTAATGAGGCACTGGCTGATGATACCGCTAGCTTGGCGTCCGTAAAAATGTCGCAGCTTGCATGGTCAGTAATAGGTTGAAAGTCAAATGAACACTGTTTTTCTTAGCTTCTCAAGGACGGATTAGAAAAATTGCTGGGGCATAATGCTCTCTATTGGGCCTGCAACAACTGGAATTTGTTATGTAACTGGGTGAGGTGCCCTTTAAGGAACACTATGTGCGTCCCTGGTCGCCAACGGTCCTAGGATTGAAGCTGGCGAAAAATCGTCAATGTTTCACTAACAGATGTCGGAGTGGGTTCAAAATGAACCAGGTGACATGATGCGTGTAGGGTAACCAACGACAGAGATGATAAGTTGGCTGGACCTCCGAATGCCACGTGGAAAACGGGAGGCCGTGGGGAGCACGTCCAGTAGCGTTGGTGGTCACGTGAAGAATCCGTCAGACACGGAGACATGAGCTTTCTGTACGCTGGATGTTTAGGATTATTCACAGAATTGGACTGGGAAAATATATGAAGTTGCAAAAAAAAAAAGAAATGATTGCATACCCGAGCCGAGAAGGATTAAGGTTGGGTTAAATAATAGCAGGGTGAACCCAAATACCATGAGAAGGAAATTCAACGAACAATAGGGACGGCTGGGAGGTCATGTGGCAGACATGTTTATGGAAAACATACCAGCCGCTCTCCTAAGCCCGAAGGTGTAACATCAGTGCTTTTGAATTAAATTACGACGCACTGTATGATGGAACGAAAGGAAATTCGGCTGGTATTGCACTCATGTAACACTTGGCTGCACTCTAGTGCTTGAATTCACTCAAGTAAAGCTCTATAAACCGGCGTTCCCATCGCCCCTGGTCGTGCGTCGGGAGGTTGGATACGCTGGACACACGAAGCCAGTGACTGCGACCAATTCCTCAATCTAGGGTCAGGCGCGTGCACAATGCCTCTGCAGTAAGCTTCGGAATGGCTCACACACACTATCTGCATGGAGCGTGTCTGCGGCTCCACGTCCTTCAGTTGACCCATACAGTGCTAATACTCTGCCCTTCCTAAAAATGATTTCACACGAATTTTCTATTATTTTTGTTTCATTATGAATCTGATATTCAAGACTGAGGTGTTTCCTCATGTGCTTAAACTTGGTCAAGTTATTCCAGTTCTTAACGAAAAATTAGCAGTGGCTTATCTCGGCTATGCCAGGATATACGTAGCGTGAACTAAGGTTCTTCTAATTATTCTTAGCTTTGCTGGTTGTCTCGGATTATAATGATTATCATACTTACTGCTGGACGGACGGACGGATAGACAGACAGACAGACAGACAGACAGACGGACAGACTAGCGAGCGAGCTCACGCGATCCAAGCGCCAGCCCACTAGTGACACGTCACTCAAGGTGCTTCCAGGCCATCTCCGGCGCGCCATCTCTGCGCCGTGTGACGTCAGTGCTCCTCGTGCATGCGCAGCACGGCTCTCGATAAGCCACGCGAAACTGCTCAACCTCGGCCAGTGTAGCTTACGCTACAAAAGGTGACAGCACAATGATACATAACTGCCAACCCATTTACATTTTGCCCCCTTTTGGTAAGGTTCGCATGAAGTTATTGAAGTTAGCCTGATCAAATACCTGGCCAAATTTAATACTCTGTCTTCTAGTCAGTTAGGCTTTCGCAATGCTCTACACATTTTGATCTCATTCGTGTAAACGATGAACCAATAATCATTGACGAAGGTTTATTTGCAGGTGCAGTCTTCATCGATCTAGCAAAAGCATTCGATTGTTTAAACCACAGTATTTTCTATACTAAGCTTGAGTCAATCGGTATATGTGGCCCTATCCTGTCGCTATATAAAACTACTTACAGAACCCAATTCAAGTCAGTTCTGTTTATAATGGCTATTGTAGAAAACACACTAACATTGGTGTCCCTGAAGGATAGATTTGGAACCGGGGCTATTTTTCATATATAATAATATTAATCTACCTAGCTCTCTGTCCTACAGAAAATCCATTCTGTACTCTGATGACACCATCATATCTGCATCTGAAAAAAATTTGCACTTCTCCAGAACGAGCTAACACCGACCTTAAAATGTTTTATGTTGGTGCAGTGCTAACCAAATAAATAATAATAGATCAAACCCTAAATTTGTTATATTTTCACCACATGAGAAGTATATGACATCCTTTCTGTCTTTACCTTTTTGCTCGCACTCAATTTCTCTCAGCCCCTGCTCAACATTTGTTTGAATTTCTCTTGACTGCAACTTGAAATACGTAGATCATTTTTTTCACGTTGAAGAAGAAAATTGCTTAAGATATACGCACATTCATTAAAAGCCGTTCCTAATATACAAGTGCCATATCATTGTCGCGATACTACTCATCAATTCGTAGTCATAATGATTGTGGCATAATGTGCGGTGACACCTACAACGCTCACTTGGCATCCCTTCAAGTGATCCAGAACCAATCCATAAGAATCATTACAGTCAGTTCACAATTTTCTAACGTTCAATGACTACGTAATGAAAACAACATCCTAACCATCTCAGAGCTCATCAAATATGATTAACGAATCCTATTCTATACGTACATAATCAAACAACAGGGAATGAGAGAGCGGGTGCTTTAGCTCGAGGTTTGACAAATCATGTAGAGTGTGTTGGGACTCGGGGATTAAGGAGCTTCCCACCACTCGTGCCAGTTGCTCTGACACCCTGGTTGGCCGCATTCCACCGCTCCATCCATCTGTTGGGCACGGTGATTGCAGAATCTCCGCGCTCATACCAGTCGTTGGACACCCGGGTCCGGCGGGTATCGACATTGGTAGCTGGCTCCCCCGTCAACGGACTGATCGTCCAACTTTGCAGAGAGGAGAGGCGCTCGTACAAATCGACTGATTTATTTATATAGCAAGGAGAAGTGAGTGAGAAGAAGACAAAGCTATATTATACATAATGTCTTTGGCTTTTATAGTACCGCGCTGCCAACCCTGGGCGCATTGTCCGCAACTCGAGCCAATACGGTGTCAGTGGTCTCTGCACTCCGCCCACGAGGGAGGGGAAAGACACCACAATATACACGTTGAGATTGCATAGTCTAAGACGATACCCAAATATGGTCACGAACGCATAGCACCACGATATTGCACGCGGCACAAGACATTGCACACGACGCCGAGATTTTCCAAATGGTCCAGGAACTTGGCTCGGCATAGTCCCAGAACTCTCCCTGCGAGGGGGAAGAACATAAAATGGGAGATAAGGGAGGTATCGTCAACCTCGAAGAGACCTGCTCCCCTGAACACGTGCGAAACTTGCCTGTCTGCGTTTGAGCAGAAGAATGCAGCAATGTGGCAGGATTTTTTTCAAAATTGCCACCCCCACGCCGCCAATACTACAACGCGAAGGGGGGAAAGGGTGGTCGACTATTCCCTCGTCGTTTGCTAGGAACCAGTCTGCAATGACATTCCTGTCTCGCTTGGCAGCGACGCACAGTCGTTACCTCCAGAAAGATGCGTCGGAGGCTTTCTTAACCCATTAAGGACCACGAAAGAACTACTGGCCCGATTTTATTGAAATTTTGCTTATTTAATTAACCACAACAGATAACCACACGTGCAAATTTTCATAAAGTTACGTGTGTTTCTGCAGGAGTTATGATACTGTACTATAAAAAGTACGCTGGGCCTTCGAGATAGCAACGGGAAAGGTGACTTGATGCAAGAATGGCGAGTACGCTGGGCCCTTGTGAAACGAATAACAAATTTATCTTGGCCCATGCCACTTAATCAAGTACCAGTTCTTTAGGGAAAGCGTTACGTCATGCTTTTCGCCACACGATTCCGATGTATTTTGGCAGAATTCTACTGTTTTGCCGGCTTCTTGTGAAAATATCCGTATGGATAGAGGGTAATAGCAAGCACAGTAGAATCTGGCGAGCTTTGATACTTCTCTTGGGTATAACAAGGCGCAGTCGGTGTTTTGCTGTTATGTGACTAAATGACAATAGTCAACGCGTACAGGGTCTGCTAAAACCTACAATGTGGTAGCAGACCCTTTATGCGTTGCCTGCGGCTATTTCGATCATCTAGGTAAATAGGGGCTGGTACCACTTTTTCTCAGCGATGAAAATTCTCTAGTCATTCGCAGCTTAATCGTAGAGCTCAAACCCCTTCATGGCATTGCTACTGCGGATGACGAAGGAGGACAGTGGCACTACGTTTTTTTTCTTTTCAGTGAATGGCCACCACAATACAGAGCATAGTGACTCAACTGTGTAGCCTTTCGTCAGCATAACAATTATGCTCTTGTCTTTGCCATTTTCGAAACAAAGCTACTTTCCTAAGTCAAAACAGAAGTTATCTTACCCACGTTCCTCTGGTTCCATGTTTTTTTTATCGTTAGCAGAGAGCATCCATTCGTACCGTCGTCATTCCCCTCCTCCTCCTAAGTTTTCATGTTAGGGTCAGAATCGCCCATTAAAACATCAAGAGGCTCTCGTATATTCACAGCGAAATCTTTCGCAGCCTCATGAGTCTGAGAAAACCGAAAAAAACGGCATTCATAACAAAAAAAAGCCTGTTGAATCTATGATGCAACGCACAACAAGAGTTACATGTATGCTCCCACGAAGTCCCAGTGTACTAAATAAAGTACAGCAACATTTGATTACTCCTCACAGGAAAACTATGCACTCTATAGGCTTCTCGCCCTTTGCAGGGATTTAATTGCTCTTCCTGAAGCAGAAACCGTCCGTTTTTTCAACATATAAAATGTGAAACTTCAAATTAATTTAGAAAAAGTAGTACTGACCACGTGCGTTTAACAGGCTCTCAATTTCCTAAAGTTTGACGACTCATAAAACAGAAAAAACATAACCGAGTCAATATTCCAAATTAGGATTTTCTTGCTGCAACCTTTGGCATCAGAAATTGTAATGAGCAAGATCAGAATATTCTGTTTTGTATTTTCTCTGCCCGAAAAAGGAAGTGTACTTTTTAAAGTACACTGGTCCCTAATGGGTTAACTTGCCCGGCCTTGTGGCAATCCAGCGCTTCCCGGTGGTGCCGCTGGTATTTCTAACCTGTTAGGCCGTGTGTTATGCAGCCAGTTCCAGGGACATGCGTTCCAGGGCAAGATTTGGAAAAGCGAGCATGCGCGTAGAATCTCAAGGGCGGTTCGTGCCCCGCGTGGCCTGCTATTTCCGCGCCCCAGAGCTCGCTGCGCGCTGACGTCATTCTACAATGCTATGGTGGGAAAGAAAAGCTTGCTATGCTCGCTGCACCAATTTCCTTTTCCGTTATCAAAAGCGGCTTGCTAGTGGGCAGCATACGGACAACTTAAGACTAAGTTATTGGTGAACACTGACACTAGGTAAAGGAAGTTACATGCTTCGTTATCACGATGAAACACGCGAGTTAACACTAATATTTATCGGGAAATCGCTAGCCAGCACCAGAATAAGATGAAGTGTCACGTCGTATTGGGAGACAGCGAACTACTTTCAACAACAACAGTTTGCTTAACGTACACGTAAACATAAGCTCGCGGCTTTTCATTGTATTTCGGCACAAATCGAAATTCAGCCGCTTTGGCCAGTAATCGCATCGCATCAGAACTGGCAAGAAACCACAGCAACAAACAAACCGTACATTTTTTTTTCTGCCAGCTCACTACCCGCCGAGACGCAGGCAGAGTGGCGGCTAAATGATTGCCACCGCGGAAGCACTAACCAGCGCTCGCCAAGCGCAGGGGCGGAAAGTCGCAGACGAACAGCAGCAAGCGCCCCCCCTAACGCTTTTATGCCAGTGGGCCGCGTTTAAAAATCTCCCCGCCAGTTTGCGCCATCCCGACCCCCCGGCAACGCGTTCGCGTGTTCCCTCTAAGAGAGGACCGTACTGTCGGAAGAATTCCAGTGCCAGTCATAACAAGCGTCAGCCTCCCGCAGTTGAACCCCATTTAATGGCCCCAAAAAACATTCTCGATTACGAGCGGAGCAAACGACAAAATTATAGTGTCCCCCATAAATCGATTGATGGGGAAGACGCTACGGATCTCCGTAAGGTACTGACAAGAGTCTTTTCAGATTTATGGCGGCTGAGAAAAATGTATTCCACGTTGTACTGTGACGCATGCCCGTGGTGCAGCAGCTTGCCAATTTTATACCACATCTCTTGGTAGTGTGGCCGTAAGCCAGAGAATGTAAAATGATTTTACATCATTTTATCGAAGCAGTGGGAGGAACAACTTCCCAGCTCGGACCAAAAAGTGCAATTAGCGCGTGTGAGTCACGTTAGGCGAGCGGCGCAAGCCAGTGGGGCCCTGAACTTGGGTCCCTAACTAGCATACTCCTGAGTACCCCGTTTTCTGCCCCCTTCCCCTGAAATAAAGTATTGTTCTTCTTCTACCAGCACTCTGGCTTCTCACCATTTGACTCAGTAGTGGACAGTAATACTAGTTTTGCACATAAAAATAATGTTGTATTGTCAGAAGTCCGCACACACTATGGTAAACGGTTTGGAGAATTTTTCTTGAAATTGCAATAGAATACTTTTTGAACATATACAAGAATGCCGTACATTTACAGAAGCTAAAAACAAAAATTGCACATTAGAGATACCTACTAACATCGTGGCTCTTTATAGTTCTCATTCTGCATATTCTGTACCGTTCTAAGGTAGTGATTACAGGCCGGATTTTTAGGCACTAAAAAACGCGTTCTAGGCGCCAAAACTAGGCAGATAAAACACCGTTTCAATCCTTCAAAATCGTAAATGTAGGCACAATGCATTCGTACATGAAGTCAAATAATTTCAAACAAATACGTGCGCGACCTGTATCTACGACGGGAAGCAAGAAATGTTATTGTTTATGATAGCACAAAGGCGCCATGGTTGAACATAGCCATGAATTTCCCGTAAGGTTCGCAGAACAGGTTCTTTCTTTTTATTGTCTAGCATGGTGAGTCAACTGTCCACAGTCTACTCAACACATCCCTGGGTTTCTTTCTTTTCGTCGTTGGCTGAGAAGGACAGGACAGGAGCAGATAGCCAGACCACTAAAAGACCAAGAGGGAGGGATGCATCGTATTAGCCGGATCTAATCGCGTAGGGTCAATTTATCCCCTCTCGGTGAACACCTTAAAGCGTCCCTCACCAGGTTTTAAATATCTCCTGCTGACAAGTGTAATGCATGCGCTGGGTGCTTACGATCACGTCCGCCAAGATTAGCAAAGCTACGCGTCGCGGAAAGACGCGAAATTTCAAACTGAACGCTGCTGCTATTCTTCTCAAGAGCGTGGGCTATAAGATGGAGGACGTGACGTACAACAGGGAATGGTCATGCTCTTACCTCGCTCCTTTACGTAGACATTGGGGCTGTGACGTCGCTCCCCGTTCACTCTTAATAAAATCTCGGTTAAATGCTGTCTATATCCAGAAAACCAGGCGAAAAATGTCCTGTTCCCTGACTACATCCAGCCTTAAGCAGGATCTTATTGAGAGCATAGCAAGTGACATTGCGAGAATTATTCGAGGCGACATGTGTAATTTTGTAATCTGTTTTTGAGCAGATGAATGAAAGCTGAGAGAAATAATAAAACACACAAACGCAATGTGAGCGCGTTTTAAATGCGAAGGATTTCTTAGCGAACTTCGGCGACTTTGAGCGTATCTATCTATCTATCTATCTATCTATCTATCTATCTATCTATCTATCTATCTATCTATCTATCTATCTATCTATCTATCTATCTATCTATCTATCTATCTATCTATCTATCTATCTATCTATCTATCTATCTATCTATCTATCTATCTACCTATCTATCTATCTATCTATCTATCTATCTATCTATCTATCTATCTATCTATCTATCTATCTATCTATCTATCTATCTATCTATCTATCTATCTATCCGCCTACGACTTTGTGCCCTCCTGACCGTATCGTTAATGGGATCTATACCAAAATTGGTATGACATAACATGACTGTATGACGAACATACGTGACTGGTCATGTCAGGAAAATCATGACCTACTTTTCATGAACGGCATGGTTTACATTTTCATGGCCATGGTGCTTTAGGGACCGTTTCGTTAACTTGATATTGACACCACAATTGGTATGACGAGACATTTCTGTACGACTGACATATATGAGAGGTGGTAATATAAAAATCATGACGTGCATGTCATGTATAGCATGACAAAAATGCCATGCTCATGGTGCGTTCGTGGCTGTTTCGCTAAGTTGACATGTATCAACTCTGGTATCGAGTGACGTAACTGTATAACGAACAATAATTACAGGTGAAGAAAAGAATTGGAAATTTTAAGGGCTCGTTTTTCTTTGTTAGCCACGATATCAATAAGAACTAACAGACAATAATACCAAGGAAAGTATAGGGGATGTTATTAGTGGTAACTGTAACGTAAATGTCAAGAAAGAAAAGTGGATGACAAGATAACTTGCCAGTAGACCATCGGAAGCGTTATTCGAAGGTCGCGGGTGCGGTCCCTGCCCGCGGCAAGTTATCTTTTTGTTCACTTTTCGTTCTTCCCATTTACGTTACATTTATTACTAATAATATCCCCTATACTTCCCTAGGCATTATTGTGTGCTAGTTCTCATTAATTACAGGCGGTAACAAGACAATCCTGACATGCATTTCATGTACAACATAATTTACATGCCATGCTCATTGTGCGCTCGCAGCGAGTTCGCTAGCTTGACATACCCTTAATTTGATATTGCTCGACGTGAATGTATGACGAACGTAAATGACAAGGGGTAATATGAAAATCATGACATGTAATGTACACTACGGTCCACTCTTAGAGGAAACACGCGAGCGCGCGGCCGGCGGTCCGCGGAGCGCAATCTGCTGGCCAGATTTGGAAAAGCGGAGCATGCGCGTAGAATCTCAAGGGCGGTTCGTGCCCCGCGCCACCTGCTATTTCCGCGCCCCAGAGCTCGCTGCGCGCTGACGTCATTCTACAATTCTATGGTGGGAAAGAAAAGCTTGCTAAGCTCGCTCCACCAATTTCCGTTTCTGTTATCAAAAGCGGCTGGCTAGTGGGAGCAGCATACGGACAACTTAAGACTAAGTTATTGGTGAACACTGACACTAGGTAAAGGAAGTTACATGCTTCGTTATCACGATGAAACACGCGAGTTAACACTAATATTTATCGGGAAATCGCTAGCCAGCACCAGAATAAGATTAAGTGTCACGTCGTATTGGGAGACAGCGAACTACTTTAAACAACAAGAGTTTGCTTAACGTGCACGTAAACATAAGCACGCGGCTTTTCACTGTATTTCGGCACAAATAGAAATTCGGCCGCTTTGGCCAGTAATCGCATCGCATCAGAACTGGCAAGACATCACAGCAACAAACAAACCGCACATTTTTTTTTTCTGCGAGCTGACTACCCGCCGAGACGCAGTCAGAGTGGCGGCTAAATGATTGGCACCGCGGAAGCCAAGTGCAGGGGCAGAAAGTCGCAGACGAACAGCAGCAAGCGCCGCCCTTACGCCTTTATGCCAGTGGGCCGCGTTTAAAAATCTCGCCGCCAGTTTGCGCCACCCGGACCGCCGGCCACGCGTTCGCGTGTTCCCTCTAAGAGTGGACCGTACTGTACAGCATAACTTGCATGCCAGGCTCATGGTGCGCTCGCGGCCAGTTTGCTAGCTTGATATACACTAAATTTTGTATTGCTCAACGTGACTGTATGAGGAACGTAAATGACACGTGGTAGTATAAATATCATGCCATGTCATGCACAGCATGACTTTCATGCCATGCTCATGGTGTGCTCGCAGCCGTTTCGCTAGACTGATATGAACCAAAATTGGTGCTACACGACGGGACTGTATGACGAACTTAAATGGCAGGTGGTAACATGAAAATTGTGTCATGCATGTCATGTACAACGTGATTTATATGCCACGCTCACGGTGCGCTCACGGCCTTTTTGATAGCTTGATATACACCTAAATTGGTATTGTGTGAAGTGATTGTACGACGAACGTAAATGACAGGTTCGAACAAGTAAATTATGACAGGCATGTTATGTACAGAATGATTTGCTCCTTTCTGGCTGCTTCGCATTTTTTTTTCATTTAAATTTTTATTTCGAATCGCAGCGAGATGCTATACGCTAATCGGCCCCCGTTTCGCATGCGTTCGTCTCTTCGCCGTTCCCGCGTCGTGCCGGCGCCAGTCCTGACAACGCTTGGCGTGTTTTTGGTGCATCGTCTCTGACAGCAGTTCCAGCGGCGCGACGTAGTGTATCGCGGTAAAGGTACTTGATCCACGCCAGCCTCTCCAAACGTACGCGCACTGAGGGGTCCATCCCACAGAAACAGGCAATAAACAAGTAACGACACAGCGTTGATGGCGTACGTGCAGGAGCAGGCTCGGGCACGTCATGCGCACGTGACCTTGCGTACGCATGACGTGTTGATGCGTATGCGTCATGTAATCCTGCGGCTCTGATATCGAATAGGGCAGGGAAAGAATTGGGCTTTCGAAGGCCAAACGGGGGGCGAGTGGCAAGGGTTTCAAGCTTGCCTCCTCGCATCATGGTTTCGTGGCTCATAACGAACCAAGTTCAAAAATTATTGTGGTATAACGCTCTTCATTCGGTGCGGAAACACTTCCAGTGTCTAACTACAATTTCTTATGTGGCCTGGTGAGGGGCCCTTCAAGAATTAAATTACGAACAAAACAAAAGCCGCTTGCACATCACATTTTTCTTTCTTTCGATCCACACTCTCCTTTCCCCTGACGCCTCTCCACGGTTTCGCATTCATTCTCCACTTTCTCGCGGCTACACAGATGGACCTCCTGTTCCCTTCCCACAGCGGCACCCAGGTCTTCAGGGGGGTTCTTCAATTCCTTCGGGACATTGGACAACCTTCTGTAGAAACAGCACGCCGCGTCCTCAGCCATGGATGCCACTCTCCTATCCTTCTCCCGTCTTTACTTCTCCTTCCCCATTACCCTGCAGACGCTGAGACGTGCTCCCATTTAGGGCTGCAGAAATAGCGCCTTTTCCTCTCCTCAATCTCTCTTCCTTCGCTTCTTCGAACCGCTCGTGCCACGTCGGCTCTGTGGCGTGTGGTGGCCGCGAGTCACATTTCACTGCTGCTAGAGGTTGTGTTTCGGAAGTTCGTGTAACTAGAGGTTTTAGTTGAACCTCATAGGGTTCGGAAAGGTCAATGTTGCCCTGTGACATGAAAAATTGTCTCAAACTACACTCGAAAACGAAATTTTCAGCTTAAATAGCGTTCATATAGGCGCCGATTTCGACAATAGGCATTTATAGGCACTTATAGGCATTTAGGCTCGAATGCCAAAAATAGGCATTTATAGGCACAATAAAAAGACTATTAAAGCCCTTCTTAACCTGTAATTTATGCTCATATATCAAAGTGGCACGATAGGAACGCAAGGAAAAAAAAATAGGCATTTGCCTAAATTCCGGGCTGTACTAAAGTTGTTTAGTATTATTCAGAAGTCGGAAGAGTGCGCCTCTTGATCCAAACATTGTTGTATTACTCTAATCTGCCATTTAACAGTGGGTCCCGATAAAGTCTTCGACATCGGGACCTCCTCATGAGCACTGAACACACGTAATATTCACGTATTTCAGTGAATAACACTCCAATTCTGATTCTGACACTTTTTTAGGTCCCTGGCTTGTCTAGCTGTGCTTTCAGGAAGACGCGCGTTTTTTCGCTCGACCTGTTCACAGTTTGACTTTTGATCATATTCTACTTTCATATGAAGCTTTTCGTTAAACCGTTCTTGATACCAGAAAATGCACATATAGAGGGTTTGTCGGCAGTGAAAGCTAATCGTCCATAGAGAGCTCATTCCGAGAGCTTCCCAGGCGCTCCATTTTATATTCATGTCGCACCAGTCCACGCCATTCCTGGTTCACGCCCATGTGGTTTATAATCCATTCCAGTGGAATCCCACTCATGTCATCGTCGGTGAATGTAGAGTAAACCACGGCCACACTTTCCAAGCGTGACCTACACGCTGCCGTTTCGACGACCGCCGCTGCTGCTGCTCACATGTCTGGCCTGGCGCCGGCCGTGTGGAGCGCGTGAAATGGGACATGTTCCCTGTCGGCGCGGCGACGCCGAGAACGCTTAGTGCAGCTGGATGCGCCGGCTACGCCGTCACACCCTAGTATGAGTCGTCCACTTTCGCCGGCCGGCGTGGCTTAAATGCGCGGTGCCTGGTCTCGGGCGCGTGCCGGACAATATCTCCGATTTAATGAAAGTGAGGCGCAACGTGCAAATGCATGTTTTGCATTACATTATCATTTAAACGCGTTTGGCACTGAATGTCTCATTCGAAAATTCCTGTAGCGAATTGCACACTGAACGTCTGTAAGACAATGCGTGCGCCAACGTGGCTGCAGACTTCGCTGGTGCGGGGACTTTGTGCTATTGTGCCCACTTTGTTAGCTTGATGTATACCGAAATTAGCTCGGTACGGAATGAGTGAATGGTGAACTTAAATTAGAGGTCTTAACACGAGAACCATGACATGCATGTCATGTATAATGGCGTTTTACGTCCTATAACCACGATAAGTTCATGACGGATTACGTAGTGGAAGGTCCGAAAATGTCGTCCATTTGGCGTTCTTTAACGTGCACCAAGATATCAATACCCGGACATGTAGCACATAGCCGCCAACGAAACACGGCCGCCATGGTCGCGATTTGATCCGCGGCTTTCTGGTCGGCCGTCGAGCAACATAAACACTACACCTTCACAAGGGTTACGTACGCCATCATTTACGTGACACGTGCTTAATACAATCGTGGCTGGTTCATTAGTTCAATGCACGCCGAAATGGTCATGCCAAGAGAGTAAGCCAAACATAAATGAGAGGTCAGAAAACGAAAACCATGTCATGAATGTGATGGCTCACACCATACACGTCATCTTCTCCATAGCTAGCCTGGTTTCGCTTCTCGGTAGACACCTCAACCATGCCACGAGGAAAGGGACGTCTGTGCGTGTAGCATTGATCGTTACAGATTATGGCACAATATACACTGCAACTACAGTTTCCAGGTGCCCACTACGCCACAATACAGCTGATAACAGACAGACAGACAGACAGACAGACAGACAGACAGAGAGATGGAGATATAGATAGATAGATAGGTAGATATATACAGTTAGATTACTTGATTGAGAGACAAACAAACAGATAGATAGATAGATAGATAGATAGATAGATAGATAGATAGATAGATAGATAGATAGATAGATAGATAGATAGATAGATAGATAGATAGAGACAGGCACCCAGGCAGAAACGCTCAAGGTGACTTTTGTACTAAAAAAAGTGGTTCTAAATTACACACTGTCGCAACATATTTTGTTCAAATGAAAATGTACAATGCTTAGATTGGTAATTTTTATTCTCTCTGCAGGTACTTAATACGTCGAAGCCACTTTTCCTGTACTTTTGGAAGAGACTATATCCTGTCGAAAAGGACTGCAGAGGTATCGAGTGTGCCGTGTATACTGAAACCTGTGAACATATACGAAGGACTACCATAGGGACAACAGCGTACGAGTTTAAAGTGTCAAATCGCACACCCGAAGCGACATGGTAAGGACGTCTCTTACTTATACGACTGAGGGACAGCGCGGTAGGATAAAGTTTTGAGACTATAACATTGTAAGCTTGAGAGCATTCAGACGCAGCGATGACTGCAACAACACGGCTTACATAATTTTACATAAACATGACTCACTAATTACCCTGTGTACTCCGTCACAAACACAAGGAAGCATTTTAAAAGTCGCAGTTAAGGTGGAAATGTGCACTTGTTGAGGCTTTGGTTTTCGTTGTAATGCCATCGCCTAGCACCTGCCGTGAAATACGCATTGGGGAATGGTAATAATAGCCGATACAGCCAGTCTGAAAATGAAGCATCGAAGCGCAAATACTGCCAAATTAGTGTATTTTCCCTTGATGTGGCATATGATAATAATGAACAGCACAGACGACTACATGCTACAAATTACTGACGTCTTGGTAACCGTTAAAGGAGCGCTGACACACAAATTTCGCACCTTGTTTTTTTTTTGTTGTTGTTGCAATAAGTAGCTTATGACTCACTTATCACGGCTGCAAAACTCGTTTGTGCGATTGCGCGACGGTAATTTATTTAGGGACGTTTTTAGAGCGCCCAGTCGCAGCTTCGGCTTCAAAGAGCACCAAGCTAGGTAGGAGCAGTTGCGGAGGCTAGGTAAACAAAGCAGGCCACGTTATCACGCAAAACTGTTACGTCGGCGCCGCGCGCGAGAGCGCGCGTGAGCAGGCGCTGGACTCACAGCCAGCAAACCAGCACACGTAAAGCCGCAGGCACGGAGGAAGAAATCGCTGGCAGCGCAAGCGCAAGGCACGCGCCAGCATGCAGCCTACACAAACTCGTGACGTAGGTTTGTTTACATTGCCGCCGCGTTGATGTCGGCGTCGCGAGGGGCTCCGCATCTCGCTAAGTCGCGCGGCATGCCCTTAAATTTGATTTAAGGGCATGCCGCGCTCCGGGCGGTTCGGACGCCTGCAGCCGCCGCCGCTCCGTTTGGCTGTCAATGTCCAACGAACCCGACCTTCCTTCAACCTCAAACCGTTGTGCCATTTCCCAGCAGCGACCACCCTCACCCTTGCAGTGTCTCGCAGCAGAAGTTTCTAACCAACTACGGCGCAACTTGTGGGACGAGGCAATTATGACGAAAGCGCTTGGGGACGACATGCCTGGTTCGCCAATGGCATAGCAGCCCACCAACGTCATGTTCTTCACGACCGACATCCAGCATGCCGCCCTCAACAGCAGCCCTCATGCGCCACCTACGGATGGTGCTTCCGCGAGCACCGGTGCGCCACCAGGCACTCCTGCACAGACCACGTCCGCTTGGTTTCACATCTTCGGAGCCTTTCACGCCCGATGGCAACTACGAACAGTGTGACCACAAAGCAAGCACGCCGGTAACAATAGCGACGACGCTCAACAACACGGCATGTCTCCTGCACGTTGCCCTACGCCGATGATGCCGTCGCCCTCGGCACCGAACACAGCGACACATTTAAGGGCGAAGCTCCTTAAGGTCGAGGCTTGTCTGCCGTTGCGTCGTAACCAGCCGCGTGCAAAGTACCCACTATACGCCATAACGATCACGATGACGCTGATGACGATGAAGGATAAGCGCGTTAGCATATGTACAGCACACGCAAGGTACCCACTAGACGCCATGACGATGACGCTGATGACGATGAAGAATAAGCGCGTTAGCACATGTACAGCACACGGTACCCACTATAGGCTATGACGATGACGCTGATGACGAAGAAGAAGCGCGTTAGCGCGGGGCATACTTGGGCCCGTATCTCTCCGGTTTTCGAAGTTTCATGCTTCGTCTTTTGTTCGTTCATATTTGTGGAGGCTCCGACTTTGTTGTACCCCCCCCCCCCCCTACCTTCCTTTTCTTGTCTTTTTTTTTCTTCCTCGCCTTTCTTTCTTTCCTCCCCCGCCCCTATTTTTACAACTCCAGCTCCCTTTACCTCCGAGAAGAAATTCTTTAGCGCCATTCCAACCTTGCTTGAAATGAGACGGGTGCTACACTCATCTGCTTTATAGATTTTTCTTTCCAGACTGCAATTACCAGCACGGACATGCACCACCACAGGAGATGACGTCAGTACTAACCCCCCTTAAAACTAATACACCAAGGATGACAAGGCGCTTTGACAAAGATAGGTCCACCTATCGAAACGTCGGCCAGCTTGTCTGCGGCACTTCCTCGGTTCTTCCTGCTTAATCCACTACGTGTTTCCGGAAATTTGTCGGCTCTCATTTTGATTTTGGAGGATCAAGTGAAGAACATGCGACTATTCCTATCGCGAATAGCGAAGAGCTGGTAGGAGTTTAGGGTCAACGCTCACCGTAACAAGCCATGGACAGAGTGGAAAGAATGTTTTCTCAGCTATTTTGGTGAGAACAAGGTGTTGCTATGGGACAAAGCAATCGCGTTCGACTGCACGTCTCGATATGAAGTCATCTATTTTTATGAGAAAAGGCGGTCGCTCCAGCTGGCTGACTCGTCGTTGCCTGAGACGTATGTAGTTCCGCTTATCATCCATGGTTAGAGTCCGAACCTCCAGGAGCAAATACAAGTGAGAGGACTCAAGACGGTTGAAGAACTTTTGCAGGGAATGCCAAACCTCTACCTCCAGGACATAGGAACCTAGGGTCAACCCATACCACTTGCTGCAAGGTGTGCAGGTACCACACCAGCTGATGAAAGACGTTCGCTTGCAAGCTGGAAGTCTACCGCAACGCGTGTGTATTTTTTGACCGACCAGGGAGATTTAGGCCATAATGAAGAGCTAGATGACGTGTCAAAAACAGTGTGCTTCTGCCCCATGACATCAAGAGAAGCTGTTTATTTTTCCATACAAGCATTCGAAACACTCGGGTTTCTGCGCAGAATGTTAGCTGCGGCTCCTGCATCCGTTAAATTGGCAGCCTATAAAACTCCAGTGCATCGTATTCTTGAATATGGCAGTATAGTTTAGAACCCCCCACCAGTTATACCTTGCAGATAGACTGGAAAGAATCCGAAA
Source organism: Rhipicephalus appendiculatus (assembly GCA_030522465.1). Lineage (NCBI taxonomy): Eukaryota > Metazoa > Arthropoda > Arachnida > Ixodida > Ixodidae > Rhipicephalus > Rhipicephalus appendiculatus. Next base: position 6,738 of record JALIZH010013353.1, on the reverse strand, counting down.
TAGGGCACTACGTTTTATCTTTTTTAAAATATTTCCGTCCTGATAGCATGACTGCTCTCCGAAATGCCGCAGGAATTCCTACGCTTGCGTGCCGGCGGCGGGTAGTAGCAACAAAATTTCTCCTCTTGCGGCATAATAATCACATAGACGTAGATATGCACGGACACTTGAGACCACTGCTCGCCATTCCCATAGAAATTGTTATGATAAGCACATCAGGCAATACGTCACACGCTGCGACGTATTCAAATTTTCATTTTTTTCGGCTTCCATTGAAATGTGGAACACATTGCACCAAGAAATCATTGCCATGGATAAGGTAGATAGTTTCTTGCAAATGATTGAAGAGTATTTTCGTACGCTATATTAGAGTGGTGTCTGTTATTTGTTTGTTGTTTTGGTTGTTATTATCAATGTATAGTTGGATTTATTGTGCAATGTACTCCGGTGTGTACCTTTCGACCTACGCCCTGTAATGGCGTGTGAAAGGTTGAGAGTATTTGATAAATAAATAAAGTAAATAAACAAGTCTATTGGACATATCTGTTTTCGTTAATGGAAAACAACAGAGCGCGTTAGTTGACAGCGGAGCCAGCATCACAGTCATAAATGCGAGTATTGTTGAGAGGGAGAAAGTAATACAGGCACGGCCTGTAGAAGTACAGGGATACGATTGAAGGCGAGATGTTCACCATAAATGAAGTTGTGTTACCATATAGTGTCTCGGCAACAGTGTAACTGCGCAAGTACTGGTACTGGACGGAGTGTACTGTGAATTTGTCCTTTCACGTCCAGCCATCAGTACCCTTCACCTTAAAATCTACTTGACTGGAGAAGTTACCGCACAAGAGAAACGCCAGAGCCTCAACGCTTCAACTCTACAGAAGCCATCGTCAGGTGAAGATGTTGAGATGCTTTACCCGGAATTGACATGCTTGAAAGGATATCTTACGGCAACTACGAAATTTGAGGTACCAGTTAAACTGTATGGTACGACGGTGGTGTGAAAAAAAGCCCTATAATATGCCACTGGAGAGTAGAATGTGGCTTCTGAACGAGATCCAAAAGATGTTGGATGCACGGATCATTCGTCCATTCACATCTGCATTCTTGTCGCGCATCACCATTGCACCTCAGGAAGATAGAAATCTTGGACTCTGCACTGACTACATACAAATAAATAAGCAGAAAGAGAGTTTGCCGTTTCCTATGCCACGTATAGACTATCATAAATGAAACGGGTGGATGTAAAGTTCGCGCATTGACTTACGCAAAGGTTTTTCGAATTCTGCCTTTAGAAAACTTTTTGCCACGTACGAGTATAGTCGACTCCCATTTGGGTGGAAGAACTCACCCGCTTGGTTCCAGAATATGAATGACGTTTTGCGACCGTTTCTTGGGAAGTTTTGTAGCGCATCGAAGATGTGATTGTTTACTCCCGCAATGAGGACTAACATTCGAACCATGCTGCTTGAGTACATGAAGCACTTTGTGATGCCAAGCTCAAGATAAACGAGAACAGTGAGTTTTTTCGAAATAGAAGTTGTGTTTCTGAGTAGAGTATTTGATGACCAAACCAAGACAACGAAAACAGGAATCAGTGGAAAGAATAGCAGAAATACTGAAGCCGCATGACTTACACTCTTTGCGGGGATTTCTGAGTTTTGCCGGACATTTCGATTGTTCATTAGAGATTATGCGACAAAAACCAAACGCCTCTCAGAAATGACTAAGAAGAATGTGCAATTTCAGTAGACAGCGGTGTGATTCCGTTTATCACAACCTTGTGATCATCATTTCGCCTGATCCGGTTCTCACTGTTCCTGACTTAAAGTTGCCCTTCGAGCTGAACACCGAGGCTTCTTATTATGGCACAGGTGCAGTGCTTTACCAAAGAGAGACAGACTCTCCACGGAGCAGGCAACAGAGGGTCATCGGATACTATTCGTACACCTCCTCGAAAGCGCAACTCTGCTATACGACTACAGAGAAGGAAGCCTTGGCAGTCCTAATGACCGTACGCTATTTTAGAGCTTACTTGGATGGCAGGAGCTTGACGCTCTTCAAAGATCATCAAACCTTGACTTACTTCCTTAACCTCGCAGAACCTTATGGAGAGATCACTAAGTGGGTGTGTGAACTCGAACAGTTTACCTTCGTGGTCCATCACAGGCCTCTACAGCACCTCAGGAATGTAGCTGCACTTTCGAGACTTGCCGCAATTCCTGATCAAGAAAACATCGACGCAAATCTGTTGTGGGAGGCAACTGAAGAACTGAGGTTCCTCAAAGGAAATTTCGCACTGCCCGAAACAACGGTGCCCTCAATCTTGGAACTTTATCACGAATCCCCGCGCTCAAGCCGATACGACGGCTTATGGAGGATAATTCGCAAGATTCATCAACGTTTCCAGTGGAAACAGAGGAAGATGACGTCCAGCGGTATCTTCAGTCTTGTTATCAATGCCGGGTTGACAAACCTAAGTACCTTTAGAGAGCAGGCGAGACGGTCTTGCCTCAACGCTGTGGCACGCCGTTTGAAGTCGTCCACATGAATTTCGCAGAGCTCAACAAAACGGTTGCTGGAGTAGGAAGAACACAGTCTTTGCAAGTCGCAATACAACAGTGCACAAGAACAGTGGCTGCACGGCCGGGAAGAGGTGACGCGAATAGCGTGATTGCTCTCTTGAGCCGTGAGATGTTTAAGAATATCAAAGTAGTAATATAAGACAGTGGACCAATGTTTGTCAGCCAGCGTTAACAAGAGTGGGCCACGGAACGAGGAAGTATTTTGCGACGCTGTGCGCCCTACCATCCTGCAGGAAACGGCATGGCTGAAAGAACAATACGAGATTTGAAGCAGTTCATTTCAATGCACCAAAACACCAAAAGTTTTACGCGGATGAAAACGCTGCTTGGAGGCAGCTGTTGCTCTTCACAATCGATCAGACACTGCGAGCATCGGCTGTAGCCGGTACTTTGCGGCATTCAGAGAGGCCCCAGTGCTTCCTGCTGATCAATAGCTTCGCATTTCTGACCGCCTGCAATCGTGCGAAAAACATCGGAATCATACCAGCCATAACGGGATGATATGAAGAGAAACTTCAACCTCCGCCACAACAGCGGATACCCCATATACAGCTGGACGACCTGATACTCGTCAGAAAAGGCCTTCCCGGCACGAGAAGTGTGTATATGGGACCTTATCAACTCGTGCAGACTGCGCTGCAACTAGGCGTTCTCAAGAGGGTTGATTACGTGAACGATGACGGTGTTCTGGAGTTGGCAACCATTGGAAAGGCCTCCATGTATCATCCTAGGAGGAGTGAGTCTTCAACGAGGGGGGAGTGCACGTGGACGTTGTGAAGACGTTAGAGAATGACCGAGGGAAGACGAGGAAGATGAGGGTGTTCGGAATAAAGAACATGGCTAACACCATAGCCTAGCCCGACTATGTATTATTAAGGCGAAAGCCTTTAATGTCTCATGCTCACGTCCATCCGGTGTCCGTCCGGCGTCCGGTGTCCGTCCGTCCGTCCCGTCCGCATGTCCGTCCGTCCGTCCGTCAGGATGTTCATCCGTCCATCCGGGTGTCCGTGTGTCCGTCCGTCCGTCCGTCCGTCCGTCCGGATGTCCGTCTGTCTGTCCGTCCGTCCGTCCGTCTGTCCGTCCGTCCGGATGTCCGTCCGTCTGTCCGTCCGTCCGTCCGTCCGTCCATCCGGGTGTCCGTCCGTCCGTACGGATGTCCGTCTGCGCGTCCGTCCGTCCGGATGTCCGTCTGTCCGTCCGTCCATCCGGATGTCCGTCCGTCCGTACGGATGTCCGTCCGTCCGTCCATCCGGATGTCCGTCCGTCCGTCCGGATGTCCGTCTGTCCATCCATCCGTATGTCCGTCCGTCCGTACGGATGTCCGTCCGTCCTGATGTCCGTCCATCCGGATGTCCGTCCGTCTGTCCGTCCGTCCGTTCGTCCGGATGTCCGTCCGTCCATCCGGATGTCAGTCCGTCCGTACGGATGTCCGTCTGTCCGTCCGTCGGTCTTTCCGTCCATCTTTCCGTCAGTGGAATGGCCACACGCTTTCGCCGAACACACTTTGGAATGTACAAAGTGTCCTTCAATTTTTTTACATAAAATGAAAAACATTATTAGCATTGACGAGTTTCGTACCGTCTCAGGATCAGATACCGAGTTTTGTACGCACTGTGCTGAATATCCGGTTTTGTTTTTCAATATTAGTGGAGAGCGAAACGCGCACTGAAACATTCGTGTGGAAAATTCAAAATTAGGTATGCGCAAACAGATATGAAGCGAACGAAACCAGTCTACAATGTCACAGGAGCGTTCATGTATCCCATGTGCTGGAATGATTGATCGGAAGGTCTTAGGGGTTCCTGGTGGAGGCCCCTCGGAGGCTTGGTGAACTTGATGTGAAGCGTGCCTTAGAAACAAAAATCCGTACCCAGTTGCTTGAGCCACCAGCCCTCAGTGAATCAAAAAATCACATGCGCAAGAGGCTGGTGCTTTCACTCGGCTTTACTGTAAAGAGTAACGGGTGTTCCTGCGTATAAAAGTGCTTGGTTATGTCAAAGTAGGTGCAGCGTTTTTGCATTAGCTGTTTGCAGGCGACGCTAAATGGCGGCGAGTGAAGGAGGCGAGTGATTGAGTGTGCTACAACTTGTGGCATATGGCAACGGCTGCGCACGTATGCCACTGATGTAGAAGAGCGCGTGGCTGCTCGCGGTTTTTCGTCTGTACGAGCAGGATGAAGTAAAAAGAACGCCAGGCTGTGGAAGTTTCAAGAGGAGCAATGACGGGCACGACAAACCGAAGACGGAAGTACCTTGACATCACGAAAATGACTCGTATAAGGTGCTAAAAGCATCCAGTTTAATGCGAATTATCTGTTGTTCTGATGGCGGCCTATCTTATCTTGTACAGTGCACGCGGGCTTTCGCCTTCTTGCTGTAAAAAGGTAACGCATGCCGAATCTTTTAGATGTGAAGCATCTTATGGCGAAGCTTAACCCGGTGGTGGTGGTGGTGGTGGTGTGCCGCGTGGCCTCCTTTACTGCGCATGCGCAAACCCTTTAAAAAAATAATAAAAACCTTCTTTCCCCCCTCTCTCACCTCTGGGCACCCCTCGCCGCGGCAACCACACCCTCACTGCGCATGCGCCTCCCTCCTCTCTCCCCTCCTACGCTGCCCCCCTCCCTCCTCTAGGCATTCCTGCCCGCGGCGTCCACCACTCCCACTGCGCATGCGCGTCCCCCCTCTCTCTCTTACGCTCCCCCCTCTCTCCTCTAGGCATCCCTGCCCGCGGCGTCCACACTCCCACTGCGCATGCGCGTCCCCTCCTCTCTCCTCTCCCCCCTCTCTCGCCTCGCGACGCCGACGCAGGCAGCGTCTGCTAGCGAGTTTCTTGGTTGAAAAAACCGACTGCTCGCGCTGCACAACCGTTCACTGGCCACTCCGTATATATGGCAATGGATTTTGACCTGCAAGGTGGTGCCGGTGGGAGATTTCTCCTGTGCGTTGTTGAACAATAAAAATTGGCAGCGTGCGCGTTAACTAAAAGCGGACTGCGGGTCTCTGTGTCCAGTCGGAGTCTTCTGTCTCTCATAGTTTCTGTAAGCGCGAAGGACACGAAACACGATCGAAGAACACAGGACAAGCGCTGCCTGTGTTCTTCGAACACAGGAGCGCTTGTCCTGTGTTCTTCGATCGTGTTTCGTTTCCTTCGCGCTTACAGAAACTATGGATCAATACCAACTAGCCCGATCTCAGTGCCTTCTGTCTCTCATTGCCCATTAGCAGCGATTGGCATGTTCCAGTAGGAAACACCGCTCCATCACTACGTGCTTTGCGCCTCCCCAGTTTTCACTCCTGCGCAACGCTGCGATGAGCGCCAGCGTCAACGCCGCCGCCAGTGTAAGCGTTAGCGCCCGCTGCTTCACATCTACACATGGTTCCCTTTAGCGGGAGATGGTGTAAATTTGTTTCTAGAAGATGATTTTCATTGTTCGCGGAGGTTCGGCATTACTATATAGCATTCTAGCATTCCTGAGACCATGTAAGCCAATAGCAACGATGGCATTTTTGTGAACGTCACGTTCTGTTTAATAATAATAGTACCTCGGGTTTGACGTCCTAAAACCACGATAGCATTATGAGAGACGCCGTAGGGGAGTGCTCCGGAAATTTTGACCATCTGGTGTTCTTTAGCGTGCACTGACATCGCACAGCACACGGGCCTCTATCATTTCGCCTCCATTGAAATGCGACCGCCGTGGCCGGGATTGAACACGCGACCTTCGGGTCAGCAGCCAAGCACCATAACCACTGCTCCACTGCGGAGGACACGTTCTATTTGGTGTCAAGATAGCTAATATTGATGGAATTACTTCGAAAGTGGCGCTGCAATCTTTGCTGCAGAACATCCCAATGAACACTTCATGACACTCTCGCAGAAAGTGCATTTTCTTGATTCTTTGACTGATGCAGATGCGAAACTACGGCTTAGCCCATTGTAATGTGTGGGAAACTTCAAAGGCCGACTGATTACTCAGTAAGGTACGCATTTGGGCTGGTTGGTTCATGATTACTCAGTTTGCGTTGTGTGACGCCTGGTTGTCATTTTAGTCTTCGTCCAGCCATTATCACATCTGTTAACGTTAATGCTTTCTCGACATGACGCCTTTATAGCGTCTTTTTGCGAAGGAGTTACAAGCACTGGCCTGGCT
>JALIZH010013352.1:0-17500 GCA_030522465.1 Rhipicephalus appendiculatus | reverse complement strand
TCAAGAAAACCGCAGAGCCGAACCATGAGAGAGAAATAACTACAAGAATAAGGATGGGCTGGGGCACACTCGGCAAGCATTCTCAAATCATGAATGGCAGTTTACCACTATCCCTCAAGAGGAAGGTATATAATTCATTTTCATTTCATTCCTCTTAATTTACCCCCTCAGGGTCAGAGGCATTACAGATGGGGAATGGTCAAAGCATATACATACAAAAAAGTAATAGCTGCATCTTACCGGTACTTACTTATGGAGCAGAAACCTGGAGGCTTACAAAGCGGGCTCAACTTAAATTAAGCACGACGCAGCGAGCAATGAAAAAAAAAAGAAACGAGAGGTGTAACCTGAAGAGAAAGGAAAAGATCGGAGTGGGCCAGGAAACAAACAGTTGTTAAGGTCATCATTGTTGAAATCAAGAACAAGAAATTGACATGGGTAGGGCACGTAGCACGTAGGCAGGATAACCGCTGGTCATTAAAGGTATCTGAATGGATTCCGAGAGAAGGCAAACGCGCCAGGGGGGTGACAGAAAGTTACGTGGGCCGATGAGATTAAGAAGTTTGCGGGTATAACGGGGCAGCAGCAACGCGCAGGACCGGGTTGATTGGGGTGACATAGGAGAGGCATTTGCCCTTCAGTGGGCCTAGTCAGAGTGATCATGATGATGATAATGAATACCCGAGTCTGCCAGATTCCACTGCAAAACACTTCGTAAACAGCACCTCGTACATGCACCCCACTATTTAATTTCTTTGTTTTAAAGCGAAAGCCGTTATGAGATCACAACGCCCGGCGTGCTCAAAGACGCATGCCTCAAGGCAACGTAGCGCGCCGCGCGCGTGGGAGTACAGAGTGCCTGGTTTTCGCGTCAACATATCGTGACGAACCTAGCGTCGCGAACGTCGGCCGCCGCTGGCTCGCGCGAACGCTACGTAGGACTATATTAGGCCCTTGAGGGGGCACGGATGGTCGGACGCCGCCGCTGTGCCATCACGTGATTGCTGAGAGTGTAAAGGGGAGATGCCACAGCTGTGCCGGCGCAACTGTTGTTATGCGCCGCTGTGCCATCATGGCACTGCTGAGAGAGTGTGAGAGGGAGAGGCCACAGCTGCTCGAGGGCACGGACCGATGCCGTGAGTATGAGCCACTAAAGGCTTTCGCCTTAAAATCTCGACCCAGCCTGCTCCAATTATGTTTGCGCGTGTAATTTAGGCAATAAATAAAGCAAGTACAGTCCTCCGCAGTAAAAGCAAACGAAGGGAAAACAGTTGTACTGATTTAAACGACTCACACGCAGTCAACTGTAATCTTTCACTGGATAGGGGTAGCTATAAAATGAGCAAGAAAATAAACAGCGGTCTTCATAGCGACTCATGGTGTGCCTTAATTATCTAGTATTTCTCCAAGACTTACAGAGCTAAACACAAAATGTTTGTAGTCGGAGAGGAGAAAGAATTGCAAAATTATCAAAATGGAAGAAATTTAGGCTGTAAAAGCCAAATATGCGTAATTGGCCGAGTGAAAAAAATTTGCTTTTGAATTACGCAGATACGATCACATTTACTGATTTCCTGCCACAAAAAGATGAAAATAGTAGTTGTGACAAATTCGCAAACTTATAAAATATTGGATACAAATGTCTTGTTCCTTAAAGGGAATCTGAACAAATTTTTTTTTTTCGCCAGAATTCACGGCCAACTTGAAAGATTTCGTACTGAAATCAATAGACACAACCTTCTTTTCAAACAGAAACTAGAGAAAAATTATTAATCTATGAGCTTTAACCAAACTGCCACGTGTAGCGTCTGCACTGTGAAATAGAGGAGGGGATGCTTGGTGACGTTTCATGCACCGGAAATGGGCATACCAACAATGCCAGTAGTCCAACAATGACAGCAATCCTTTCAGGCCTGTGGGAAACACAGCTCTTACTTTCGCTTCTTTTTTTCTTTTTTTGACTTGATATCTAATGTCACCCAAGTACTGGAGTTCTTCGCGAGCATGACGGCGTATAACACAGTGCGCGAACATAGACAAAGAGGGCAGCGTATAAAAATAGTGCCGACTTCTGTCTACTCTTTCATCTGTGACCCTTTTTTTTTTACTATGTTCGCGCGCTGTGTTATACGCCATCGTGAACTAAAGCCAACTCTCGCAAGCTTCTATTATTGTACGATATGTTCGCAAATATCGCAACATTTCGCCTATTATATCCTAACGTGAGCATCAAGATTAGTAGCATTCGTTGTTTGACGCGCCTCCCCTCGGGCAGCTTTTGTGTACAGCTGCTCCAAAATAAAACGGAGCACGGGAGATATGGCCAAGCTTCGCAAAAGTGCATGTTAGCAAGCTCCAAAAAAGAAGTGGCTCTTCATTTATATACCGAAATGATGGCACTATCTTCTGGCGCATTTTTGTTTTTAAATAAAAAACCCCATCTCTGACAGAGCACGCTGACATGCAGTTTTGCGTAGCTTCGCCACAGCTCGCGCGCTCTGTTTTGATTTTGCAGAACCTGTACACGTACTCGTTCCATTCCACAAAGTTTTTCATGGTTGGTTAAACTCCAAGCGAGTCATTCGCGTGAACAAGCGAAGGCCGTTTCCTTCACATGTTGCCGGAAGTATAGAACTTGTGTTATCGAGAAGAACATCTTGTGTGCGTGATGTTACTTAAAGAATCAATAAGCGCACGCGTGGGTGGCCCCTGTGATCTGACATTCTGTGTTCGCGTGTTCCCTATTATTGCCGTTACCTCGAAACGATATTAACGTTTAGCGAACTGCCGAACAGATTATGGTTTCTGGAAGTCATTGCAGGTAACAAAACGCTCATGTCGAATCTCGTTTCGTTTTACTGACCGTGTACATACGAAGCATAATCAGATACGGTACTGCATGTTGCCTCCTGTTTCCAAGGTACGGCGCAAGCACTTTGCGCATTTCAGCCGTACATTGAAGTAAAAGTCTTGTAAATGATTCCTGGGGGCTGCTGTCACGTTGGTTAGCAGTTGTTTTTTTTCTTATGCTTCCCCTACGCTATTAGTGAAAGGGTCTAGCAGAACGTACAGCCGCCCATTTCTTTAACCTGAACGCGCGAGCGCCGACCACCAAGTTGTTAAGCCCCGCATAACGAAGCACGGCGGTGAAATCAACGAGAATATGCGCATGTGCCTGATGAACAGTGCTGTGCAGCTGTCTTTTGCTACACACTAAACTTTTTTTACACCCTTAAGGGTGTAAAAAGTGTTTTTAATATTTACAACCTTTTTCCCTGAGGTACAACACCCTTTTTTGCTTTATATACACCCTAAGAGAAGGGTGTGCATGCAAAGAGGGTGTTAAAGCCTTTCATAAGGGTGTTAATGTAAGAGATGAAGGGTGCACATTTATAATTATAATAATAATTGTTGGGGTTTAGCGTCCTAAAACCGTCATATGATTATGAGAGACGCTGTAGTGGAGGGCTCTGGAAATTTAGTCCACTGGGGGGTTCTTTAACGTGCACCGAAGTCCACGTACGCAGGTCTCAAGCATATTCGCCTCCATCGAAAAATGCGGCCGGCATTCGATCCCTCTGCCTGCGGGTCAGCACTCGAGCACCATAACCACTAGACCACCGTGGTCGCTGGTGCACATGTAAGCATTAAGCTGAATCCATGCTTGCATGCATAGGCGTGCGCAGGGTTCCCCTTCAGAAGGGGTGGGGGGGGGGGGGGGGGGCGAAGGCTCATACCAGCGCCCCCCGCTCCTTATTAAGTCAATGTATGGGGCAGACTTTGCGCCCCCCCTCCTTAGGTGACTCGGGGGGGGGGGGGGCTGCCCCCCTTCGTGCGCACGCCTGTGCTTGCATGTTAGAATCACGCGCGTTGCGTAACGTGTCTGTTGTACTGCCTTTTCTAAGGTTACAATGTCGGTGGCATCCCAAAAACAAGGACATGGTGGAGCCATTGGCACATTGTTATTTCTCGTGATATTTTATTTTCACACTGACAAATCATGAAGAATCATTGCTTCACAGAACACTATTAGAACAATCGTGAAAATGTACAAGAAAATCCACAAACACTTTCTTATGCGCACTGGTACGACATGCGTCCTACTGTTTTATATCTTCCTCAATAAATGTCAGCGAATATTTGTACGAACTACGCTCAGAACAAAGGTCGGAAAGTTCGATCCATTACACTGTGGAAAGAAAAAAATATCTTTATGATATATGGGAAACCTTACGCGATTATTTATATGGATGGGCAAATTTCCGAAATGAGAAAGACCCTAAGATGTAGCGCCAACTTGGTAGCTGCGATAATCCGAAATCATGGTGGCTGTTAGAGCGCGCGTCGTTCTCACAAGCTTCTCCAGTACGAGACGTGCTTGATCAAAGAGGAAAACAAGGCACTACTTTCTGCAACCCGTGCGGGAGCACGGAGGGGTGATTATTTAAAATGGAAGGAAAGAAAGGTCAGCAAATGGCACTGTGAGCGTGGCACAGCCGGCGCAGCGCCTTTGAGAAGGGGAGAAGAGCATGAAAGAAGTGGTGAGAGGAGGCAAGGAGAGCGGCAACGGCATATCAGCATGTACTATACGTTGTACTCTTGCCCCCTGCAAGTGACGCCTCTGTAAGCAGACGCGTCTAGAGCCGAGAGCGCTTAACGGCGCCAAAGCATGCCCAGGCGATGTTCAGAGCAGACTTCAGTCTCCCCCTCCCCCCTTCCCCCCCCCTTAAACTTAAAGAAGCAAAGCGAGCGGGGAGTGAGGGGCGCATAGAACGCACGATGCTTGCGCACTCTCTCAAGGACAAGGGTGGATTTGCGAGCGCCCTCAAGTTCTCAAGTGACGCAGTCATCCTACATTCCGACGTTGGCGCACCGCAGCGCACCGCTTCCTACACGAGCCAATTAGGATGCACATGTTTTAATTTAGAATATTTAATTAATAATCATCGTGTTTTAATGATAAGCGTGGTACAGAAACTCCCGCCTCAAAGCACAATGTTCCTCGAGTCGTAGCCACAAATCTCAAAGGCTGTGGTTTTTACTTCAAGCACAGATTTTGGTCAGCAACGAATACGTCACGGCCGCCACTATGATTTCCACTTTAAACATAGCGCAAAATACCTGCACTGTTGGCAACTGTGGTAGCTTCGGTAGCTCACTCCTCCATCGTGTGATCGCGTGTGCCGCCGTGCCGCCGAATACGTTTCCTCTGTGGTATTCGCCGTGTATTGATGCGTTTTAATTGTTTTGTTGAGCTTGTTCGTCGCTTTCGCTGACCACGTTGCAACGTCGCTTTTTGTGCGCTGAGTAATCCGTGTCTTCTGACTGTACCGCACGTCCAAGCAAAACGATCGTACTCCTTGGGAGAAGGTTCCTTGGTCGCCGTGAAACAAGCAGTTGCCGCATGTCCTGTTCTTCGGTCCCAAGTGCTGCTGTCATGCAGCTAATTACAGGCAAGTAACCGTTTATTAATTCAATTCTGTATTTGTTGAGAGCTCCAGTAATCAGTTTTCACGCTCGACGAAAGTCGAGGCCCGTTTTTTGCAACAAGCTGCGCACCCGCATAGTTACGTATTTGAATGCTGGAAATGTGCGCTTGTACTATTGGGAGTTAAGTACTGTTCACCAGAGCAGTGTAGTTAATAGTAAAATTAGGTGTGCGAATTTCTGTATTACTTTACAGCTCGTGCATTTTTGAGTTCGGTCTGTGTGATTTGTTTACACGCGTACGTGCGTTCGCGGGCTCGCATTTACAGCATATTTCGACATCGTAGGTAGGCCTGTTTCGATTCTCTTTAATGGTCGCAAGCCTTAATGTTGACGTTCTAATCGCATTATCCTCTCATAGGAATTTCACGCACACACACCTAAGAAAAAAAAAAAACGTGCTGATGTGCGGGATGCGATCGGCTGCGACGAGACAGTGGCCGAACGAGTTCGCCGTGCGCCGTTGTACTTGATTCGCCGTGCATGCGGCTCAACTTCGCTCAGCTCCGGAACGCATGGTTGTCGTTCATTCTAAAGTTTGACGGCGGACATCGCTTTTCATAGAATGCACATTTAAAGCACGGGTACATTATTGAGACGCGTACTTTTATTTGTTCAACAATGTCACCTGTTTCGTAGAGACTTGGGTGTGTTATCGGCCTTGAGTGTATAGAAGTTGGAACGTTCTCGAGTGTTTTCTATTGTTGCATTCACATAGCGTGCACGATGCGGATTGTTTACGTTCTTACTGTTCTTTATGGAAAAAAATTGGACGCTCCTGCCAAATATTTCATTTTATCAGTTGAATTAGTTCTTGAAATCGGTTGTAAATGTCTGTCCAAGCAATTTTCCCGAGCGAGAGCAAAACAGCATGGACAAACTGAGTTGCTTATGAATTCATATCTTTCTAAGTAGCACAAGCTCATAGTTATGAGATTTTTTTCCAATGTGATGTTTATAATGGTCCTATCCCTTAGTGCTTTTATGGAGACAGATCGCGGACTGTAGTCGAGGCTCTTAGCGCATGTTGCGATCTTGGTAGCTTTAAATTTTCTCGGCTTGTTTTGGTTTAAATAAAATGTCTTGGAATATTTACTACGGCTAGGGACACATAAGCTGTGGGTGAAAGGGAAAGTGTGTGATTGTGAAGAGAAAGGCAGTGTGCCTTGACGCACGCCGTTTCTTCGCGGAAGCAATGGGTGAAATCGGAGAGAGAGAGCGGGTGACTTCGGCATGTGTGCTGTAAAAGGGAGAGAGAGGAGAGCGCGCCTTAAGTCGGCCTGGCCGTGCGTGCTGCGCGCGGCGGCGGTCGTAGCGGCTAAACGCATAGAAGGCCCGCGCGCCTTTTAAGTAATGTGCAGAGCTGAGATGGCCGTAGCTTCGTGTGTTCTGTCGTTACGCGCGCCTGGATTGCGGTCGTGTTATCGCTAAACGTCGGCAGTTGCGTTGAAGCAATAGGCAACACTATGCGCTTGCTTGTCTGTGTCCCCATCAAGAATGATTTGATTACAAGTGTTAGTGATAATTGAATTGCATCTGTTCATATTTTACCTAAGCGCGAACACAATTTCTGAATTATGTTCGCTCACAATTTAGAAACACCTAAATGCAACAACGTACCGTGCAAATATGATCTCGCGTTTCTAAAGTGACCTTATATAATGATTTCTTTTTTTTTTTTTGCACTTTCGCCCGCTGTCGTGGAGGGAGTGTTTTTTTTCCTCGCGACACAAACTTGAACAAGCCCTCACACATTGACGTGTTTTTTTAGACTGTACAGATTTTTTATAAAAATTCCATGGCACTCAGGCTCCTGTCGTTCTGGCACACGAATTTTATGTCAAGGCGGAAATACTTGTCCGCATCTGAAATGACGTCGATGCGACTAATCAACAAAAGTGTTTAGTTAACTTTTTAATTGAGGACTTGAGTGCTGTTTGTATTAGAAAATTGTATTGCATGATAATTTATGACATACCTATTTTTTAGAAATCACGATGGTTGCTTCTCCCACTCCTTTGAAGACGCAACCTTCGTGATTTCTAAAAAATAAGTATGTCATAAATTACCATGCTCTACAACTTTCTAATGTAACAACGAAGGAACGAAGTGGAAATTTTAAGGGCTCGCTTTTCTTTGTTAGACACAATATTAGAACTAACAGACGATAAATTTTATTGTCTGTTATTTCTCATTAATATAACAACACTCAAGTCACCAATTAAAAAGCTCCGCTCCCATGATCAGCTCACGGCTGTCCGGCGGGCCGGAAGGCTCGGCTGTTCCGTGAGGTACCCGGAAGGCCGGCTTGCCGGTCTCTACGTGGGACTGAGCCGGGTGCGCGATCCAGTCGCGTTGCGCAGGCCCAATAAAGTTGTTTTCCATTCCATTTCATCACGAAGGTTGCGCGTGGTACGAATTTCAGTGGCGAAATCGAAACTGATCGGGCCCGGCGCGCACGAAGCTCGGTCTCTCTGTTGCCTAACACCAGAACGACCCTTGTCAGGGAAGTGACAAAATTTAAATGAAGGCGAGGCGAAGCTGAATCTGGTCGGAAAAATCTCCAAGCATTCGGAAACACACAAGTAGACAGCTTGTCGTTTCCATGTGATGCGTGGTGCTTATCTGTTTCTTTCACAAACTATAAAGGGGCGCGAAAAGCTAGTTCGCCTGTCTGCAAGAAGCGCCGAAATGGCTGCCCCAGAGTTTTATGCTTCCCAGACAGAGAAAAGGTTGATATTGCGGTTTTCTTTTGCACAGTCTGAAAGCAATGGATAAGCACCAAACATTACACGCAAAAGGTGATACGCTGACCAATAATCTCTCGCATGTTGCCTGGAGGCATGAAGTCTGCCAGCACGAGAACCTCACGATGAATGAACAAAAGAAAACCTAAAAGCTTGTATTTTCTTTTAAAATACTACTTTAATCAAAACCAACAGACAATTTACCCAAGGAAGGTATGGGGACGTTATTTCTAGTCTTAACTGTATTGTGGTAATTATCAGGCAACTTATACAATTATATTTATTTTACAGTTCACAGTGAAATACAAATACTTAATGGGTAGTCTTCTATTTGTATTGGGAAGACGGGATATCTTGGTGCCCCCAGAAATTACTGTTAAAGATAAGAAGAACACTGTAGACAAGGCTACTCGTTGTGAGATGTTTGACATTTTCTTTCAGAATGTTGGCTGCTGTTTATTCTATGCAGTTCTGGGATGACTTCACAACTCTGACGAAGATAACACCACTCCAGAATGTTTCACAAGCCACTGATACATTAACTAAGCGATGAAAAAAGTCTGTTGGAATGGACATGCTATGCAAATGTTGCCAAGAGCATGGAAAATGGATCCCACGAGGCTCAGAACAAGACGTGAGTACACCAGAATGTTAGTGCAGCTTGGCTTGTAGTTGAATTGCAAGAAGCTGTACACGTTAAATTTGGAAAAAAATATTACAATCATTGTGTTTTTATAGAGACCCACACTTATTTTTCTACGCAACAGACATTCAAGCGGTACCCAGCGTACCACTGTCATCGATGGGCAAAGAAGTTTATTCTATGCGCTATCATGGATCAGAAAAATTTTCTTTGTCATGAAACTAACAAAGCTGTTCAAGGAGCTGCTGCCACTGAACTTACAATTAGCCTGGTTTTTCTTTTAGCCAATTAAGTCGGTTAGGTTACTCAGGGCATATGTACCTTTCATTATATACCAATGGGTATATTTATTGACTTATTGTGTCTTTGTGGTATTTGAAATGGTGCAGTCTGCCTTATCAGAGTAGAAATAACTCATTACCATTCTTAGAATATTATATACATGCATTGGAAATGAAACATGTTCATTTACGTATCTAATATTTACTTCTTGATATATACCATTTCTTATTTTTTTTATTCAGTGCCTGCAAATTTATTATGTTTATTTCGTATACTTACCATTTATTGTTATAATGACACAGCTTTTAAGAAAGGTCAGAGCACATGGAGAACATGAGCAAGAAAAGGTGTGTTCACACACACGTGCGCACACCCAGATGGTCTGACGGTACTTCAGTTTTGTCAGCTGGGCCACATAGCTCATGGATACAATCGCCTGAACAGCTCCCTACTAAGAGGCTGGCACAATGGAATTGTGTCCATACGTATTAGGAGGCCAACCTCTCAGACCTGTCAGCAAAGTCCTTTCAATGGGTCTGAAGTTTGCTGTTCATAGCGGCTGTGTGTGTCCCTTTTTCTGTCTGTGTTTTCCTTCAAGTGCTACCTTTCTTATAAATTGATTGACAACATGCACAGACTGCCACCATTACACTGCATGTTTCAAACAGCACAAATGAGAAAAACACACAGAAGATGACTGAATAACACAAACGCTTGTGTTGTTTAGTCCTCTTTTATGTGTTTTTGTTTTTCGCGCTGTTAAAAGCATGAAATCAAACCACCTGGCCCAACTCACCCTTTTGCTGCAGTTCATTACGCTTGCGTCATTGATCCTTACTCCTATTCAACACCCTCTCTTAAAGCCTTAAAGAATATTTTTTCAAACAAGAAAATAATTCGGCAGTACACTCATGGCCCTCCTGTGTAGAAATACTCACAGCTTGAATAGACTTACATTCAAATGTAGGAGTGTAACAGCTTCATTCCTATTATCCTTAATCACTGCCTAAAAGTTTTTATTTATGTGTTCTGTGAAAGTTGGCTATCACATTTGTGTTGCATGCAAGCATGGTAAAGTGAACACATTACCCTATTGAGCCACTGCTTTGTTGAATGAACACTGCACAAGCTTCTTGAAAGCAAGTAACGAGAAAATAATAAACAGGGGATGTGTACTGGAGCATACGTTTCTACAAGTGGACTTATTTTTTTTTCATGGCTGCAACTGATTTTTTCCTTAGCGCTTGTGTGTATGTGCTTCATACCCTCTTCTCCAATCCAAACAAATGGAGGACAGGGCGACTGCCAACGCAGGGATAGGGGACAATGATAGGTCGCCGCGACGAAATTGTTGAGGGAAAAGGAAACGTATTCCGTCAACAAAAAAGGAAAAGAGCGAGAAGAAAAAGGCGGGGAGGGGGTACACGTTTCGCTGTATTATGGTTGTCAGTTAGTAATGGCAGGACAGAACTTGTTAGAAGGAAGCCTTAACACTCATCGCTTTCCATTGCCTACGTACCATATCGCATGCATTCAAGTGCCTCCTTTGAAACGTTTCTACCTGTTGGCTGGAGTATATTAAACTTGTGAATACAAGTTATGACTATATTTTCTATCTCTTGGGGGACCGGAAGTTTGAAGAATGTGATGTTTGATGTCGTGGAAGTTGTTCCGTGCTACACTAAAATGCTGTGACGACGAAGAAATTACCGAAAACAGTGGCACAGCATATTAATGAAGCAGGTTCTGCCCTCAAAGCTTACATCCTTCTGTCAACGTTGCGGTCACCAAGAGAGAGAAAATACAGAGTCATACTTTATCCACAAGTTTCTTACACTCCATCCAGGGTCTTTAAACGTTTCAAAGGGAGCTCTTGAATCCATGCTATATGGCACACAGACAAAGGAAACCGATGAGTGTTCCTTCTGGTAATTTCTGAACAACCACTGTGAACCGAAAACAATAATACAGCGAAACGTGTACCTTCCACCCCCCCTCCCCTGCGATCTTCTATTTTTCTTTTTTTTTTCACGGAAAGCTTTCTGTTCACTCACCCAATTGGTCACGGCGACCTCTCATACTCACCCCCCCTCCCCGCGTTTGAATTTGCCGACTCCTCCTCCTTTGTTTGCATTGGAGGAGAGGGTATAAAGCATAACCACAAAAGCGCTAGGGAAATCATTTGCAGCCTGGAAAAAAGTCGGTCCAGTTGTCGAAACGTCGGCTCCAGTACACACACCCTATTTCCGAATTTCTCATGCCAAGCTTCCATCCTGCCCTTCCTGCCATTCTTTTGAAAGCAGGTAGTTACAGATACTGTTGAAATGCTTCACTAACTTTGTTATGAATGCTTGAAATCATTCATTGCTTCCTACTGAAATAATCTTCCATAATTTTAATTTTTTTACAGACATCCTTGGCACATGCAGCACTGACTATAGTTTCTGTGAACATGAAGGAATGAACAGCACACACAGCTTTATTTGTGCAAGAGAATGTGAGTATACAGAACATTAAGTACCCAATGTCACTGCATGTTAGCAAACGAAAATTGAAACAAACCGCATGGCAGCCAAGTGGCTATTGTTAGCCGAGGCCAATTGTGCAGTTACGACAGCTATTCCATTGTACCAAAACAAGAGATGCCAATAGATAACGTGTGACACAGATGCTTTTATTGCTTTGACAGATGTAAACGCGGAAATTGTGAGGGTCAGCCAGCATTTTTTTTTTGTAATGCATGACATTGCATTTTGCTCTTCCATTCATTTTCTGTTAATGATACCTTGCAGTGTATATAATAGCCTTGCAACGTAGGCTCACTTTAGCCAGCACATAATTTCAAGATGGTGTTTTGTCATTGAGAGCATTGTTTTGCATGTCACTTTGCAAGACAGCAGTTGATCCTGCAAGCATATACTTGCTTTTTATCTGATGAGTGTAAGCAAGAATCATTTTAACATAATTGCTATTGATACATGATTGTGAGGCCTCGGGTCGTTTTTGTGCCTTTTTTGTTTGCTTAGTGACATCCACTACTTTTACGCAGTGAGAAATCACTCAAGAAATTCATACGAGATGATCCTCTGTCAGCGTTATTGTGTCTATGCTTGTGAAGGGCATTTTTGTCATATAATTGTGCATGTCAGCTGTATACTAACACAGTTTACTTCATTTTAAGTGGTGTTTCGTACATTTAACACAAATGTTCTGTGTTTTATGTTATCTGTTCATACAACTTCTGGTGGTGTGATGCGACAAGCACATTCATTGTACATTTCACTGTAATATTTTGTATGATATTTCCTTTCTTGTTAAGGTAATTGGTTTTACTTTAAAGGCAATCGCTATTTTACTGCCGCATTTAATCATAGTTCAACGTGCTTCGTTGTACTTATATGTAAAAGAAAAGGCATACTTAAAATCTTGAGTGCTCCTGAACGTTATTCATTCCATGTCAGGATTTCAAAATTCTTAGAGTATCGATTGAAAAACACAAGCAGAGAATAGCAGTGTGATGAGCAATACAGTTGCATGGTGACTGAATTGCACAGGAAATAAAACTAAATTGCAAAAGAAAAACCTGACAAAACGACAACAAAATACCGTACGCATACTGCGGGGGCATGCATCATTCACATCTTCACTTCCTCCTGCCGTTCATTTCTTTGTGATGAAGCGCCAGCATGCGCTATTCTTTATCTTTACGGGAATGAATTCTTGTTTTCTTTTCTGTTTTTGTGTCACACCGTTCATTTATGTGAGCTGATGCAGAATAAAGAAGTAATTATATTTATAGCAATTGTTTCAATAACCTCTCACGCATTTTCAAGCCTCTTAACGAGGCAAAGACAATGG
This sequence comes from Rhipicephalus appendiculatus, assembly GCA_030522465.1. Classification (NCBI taxonomy): domain Eukaryota; kingdom Metazoa; phylum Arthropoda; class Arachnida; order Ixodida; family Ixodidae; genus Rhipicephalus; species Rhipicephalus appendiculatus. The sequence goes on along the minus strand of JALIZH010013352.1, from coordinate 4,483 downwards.
AGAGGAATGGATACATAAAAATGAGCGCGTAGTCTCAAAAGTGGCGATTAGCCACATTCAATGACACGACTCCTTTAGCACTCTGGAAAATGCAGAACATACTTGCAGTATTTAACATTTCGTTACTTGGCAATGTGACTGCTAGAGAACTCTAGACGCTGCTCCCATGATTTTGTGGGATACACTATGTAGTTTCAATCTCACTTAAAAGAGGGTTAGGGTGCCCACATTAGAATTGACCTTTTACTCCCTCAGAACTCTGTGGCTAATTAGCGTATCTGCTATGTTTAAGACAAGTTGTGTCTTGTCATGTTCACGAGAGCAACTTTTTGCACTGTACAAGATTTGAGCAAAGCCGCATAGCAAATTCTTATGCACAAAATATTGTTCTCACTTTTTCGATACAGGATGACATACCAGCAACACCATGTGTGGCGTTCAGTGGGATGTCCCGAAGGATTCAGATTTCTTGTGGCTTATGGTCGATCATTCGAAATGCTTCAAGGTTATGACTGCAGAGGATGGACTTGCAGAGATAATGTGTGCATACTGGCTGTTTATTCCGCAGTGAGACCGCAAAGCTTTCAACACGCCTGTAGTGCTTGAGCGATTTTTTTCTGGACCTAGGGAAGACAACGCCGAGGTCTGTTTTCATTAAGTTTCTCAACATTGTTGTGAAAGCCTCTTGTTCTTAGCTTACCACCGCCTTGGGACTACAATGTGAATCAACTTTGTTCTAGTATTAACTGCGCCATGTATTCTTTTGTTATTTTATAGTGTGCCATTTTAACCTTATAATTCGTATTGGCAAGCCAACATGCAGTGTGCTATTGCGATTTCATTTACATGGTAGAGAACGTGTAAAATTTCATAATAAATGTATGTTTGTTTTCAGTTATGAAAAAACTGTGTTGTTTACATGTTCTTCGCATTTTTCCTATGGAAATATATATTTAATTACAGAAGGTGTGAAGAACAGCTTTCTCTAAAAGTGAAAACGATGTGTATAAGAGCAGCACTGTTATTTATGTATAAGCAGAATGTTTGAAATGCGCTAGATAACGCTGAACTCGCATGGTTTCGCCATGCCAGGTTTAACTGCAAATCAAGTTGCTGAAACGTGTATATGTCTGCATCCTGCGTGAGGCGCGCACACTGCTATGAGTATCATGTCTTCAATTAAACATTGTGTGTGTGTGTGTGTGTGTGTTTGTGTGTGTGTGTGTGTGTGTGTGTGTGTGTGTGTGTGTGTGTGTGTGTGTGTGTGTGTGTGTGTGTGTGTGTGTGTGTGTGTGTGTGTGTGTGTGTACACACACATGCACATGCATTCAGACGAATAACCCTCTTCTGTCTCGACTCACAGAGCCTCGAGTGGATATGCATGAGATGCTTACAATATGTCAGACTCCAAATATTTATATTTAATTGTATGACATGAAAAGGCAGTCTGAATTCTATATATAAATATAAGCAAGCTTACTGAAATGCATTGACGTTTCTAAAAGCCTTCTTTGTGAAGCGGACGAAACGGATTGCCTTTTCTGTTATTACCCTTTGCAGTACCTAATCTCATGTCTCGTATGTGCCCATTCGATGCTCTTTGAGTGTCGATATAGCAGAGTGTGCACACCCTTCCAACACCCACGAAGAAGGGTGCTAAAATGCACGAACACCCTAACACCCTAATTTTATTTTGCTGGACACCCTTCTTCTAGGGTGTTGAGATAACACCCTGTCAGAAGGGTGTAGGCCAAAACACCCTTAGGGTGTCCCTCTGGCGACAAGCCAGTTTACACCCTTAAGGGTGTAAAAAAGTTTAGTGTGTACGCAAGGGCACTCGGGTATCTTCCATCTTTGAGCTGGTGGCACTTTTACAAATCACAACATCAGTTACTCAGCCTGCTGGACGGGCTACGTTTGCACGGCGCGATTCAATTAATTTCTTAAAGATTGCACTGGGGTGACCTGATTAAATGAAACGAAGCCGCGTTTCACTAATGTAGAGAAAATCAGCATACATGTTGACAAGCAGAGGTTCGTTGCACTTTCGATTTATTCAAAATGCGACAAATGTGACAAGAGGCAAAGTACCCTAAAACATGCCAAGCTGAGGAAACACTAACGCCCATTGCGTCTATACTTCACTGATTGCTTATTTCAATGCGCATGTTTGAGAACAATGCAAGGTCGAGTCACTAGCTTACAATAAACAAAGCAAGAATGCTACGATTGAAGGAGAAAGAGAAAACTTTTTGGAAAAACACCTCGGCAAACAGAATGCTGTGGATGGCATTTTTCTAGCGTAGGAAAATTCTCAATGTTGCTGGCACATGAACAAAGTAGGCTATTGAAAAAAAAGCAAAACAAACTGAAGTACAATATAAATACACAAAAATTAGCATGACACATAGTAAATGAGAATTAAAAAAAAAACACTTTTTAAACTAGTCAAACAAGACAACAATGCAAAGCACTTAATAATCTGGAAAGAACCTAAAAATACCGGCAACTTGCGAAAATAACACATAACTAATTAAAGTGACTAAAGAAACGCTGAACGGCATTTGTGGTGTCTTGACTTCTCTCTTGTGTCAGCGTTTGCACACCGTGTCCTTTTTACACTTAACTAATGTAAGGAATATATTTACAAAGCCAGCACGTGCAGGAAGCACACCGCTGTTAAAACTAATGCGAGAGTGAGGCAAAACTTAGAAATACAAGAAAGAGAATGTTTGATGCACATGTGCAGTCATTCCTCGTGCACTAGCATGCACAGTGCATATATAATGAGGCAAATAAATGACGTTACAAAGTACACCTGCCGTAGTGAGCTGCATGCATCTGCTGCTGGATATGGCGCAGGCTACCACCACCGAAAGAATTACCTCTCGCATTACACTTAAAGCAGCACACGCAAACGTCACAAGCAACGCATAAAAGGATTGCTCGAGCAGTCGAATACTACCATAGAAGAGTTGCTGGTTTATCACAATGCTGGCATCCGTGCAAACATAAACCACAATGCAAAAAGAAAGTGCACTGCCTAATTAAATGCAAAACAATTAACAAAATGCATATAAACTTATGCGTGATGACAGCCAAGTGGTACTTAACTGCATCCTTTTGCTTTTAATAAGCACACAGTCTCCTCAGAAGGACAGGTGACAAATTTTTGGAGAAAGATGTGGCATATTTCTTGAAAATATGTTTCTTTCTACCAGACAGACTATCAAGCTTACTGGGTCACAAATCACTAGATGTTTTTGGTGTGTACGCTATGGTCACATCGGAGTCTTTAAAAATGATTGAAATACACACTACAGAGGCAGAGACCGATGCACGTAATAGAACATTTGCTCGCGTCTCACTAGCTTACCTCACGGCTGTTGGAGACTTCGCGTTCGCTTTCATCAGCCACTGATCAAATATCAACTTTTCGCGAGCGGAGAGCTTCTGGATGTCCTCATCCTGTCGTTTGTGTCTGTTCACCGACACGGTCATCTTTGCGAGCTTCATTTGGCACCGGCGAAGTTGCTGCGTCGCACTCCGGAGCTGGCCTTTCACAGCCTGCAACTCCGAAAAGGAGCAGACGAGCTCATCTGTTTGGCAGGCTGTGCCCGTGCACACTTCGACGTCCACTGTCGCATCTGAGGGGGCGATACAAAGCACAATTTAATTGCCCAAGGCATTTGGGAGCAGCAGACAGATGGACGAAACGAGAAGCGAGGTCATGAGAAGATATTTAGCTTACCTTCATCGCCAGCTGCGGTTGTATCGGACGTTCCCGTGCTTGAAAACGGCAGAATGTTTTCTCTTGGAGAGTCAGGTGAGGACAGTCGACAATTTTAAGCTGCTGGCTTTATTCTCGCTGACCGGGATCGCGGCTTCGGCTTGCTCATGTACGCCGGCTATCCTTTGAACAGGCGCGGAACGGCACCGGCCCGAAACTTTGCCGTTGCAACAAGACATTTGCACCATTCACTACGAAGTCGTCCGTTCGAATAACATCGGTTGCGCCAAAATGTTTCTCGCACACTCTCACGTGTTGAGATTCGAAGTTAAATCCGCCAGCTTCCTGTCGCGGTATCGCACGTTTCCATTTCTCTCTATCGTCGCAGTCCCTCGGTAAAATGAATAACGACACCTTTTCGCTCGTGCCTCTGTAGCCGGAGCGGCAACCCGGTACACAACATGTCTTGGGCATCGTCGCTCACGTACACCATCCGTGTCCTCGCACACAATTCGCACAGTGGTCAGTCGCACAAATTTAGAGAAACGACAAAAACTGAACCCCGATGCCGCCGCATTCCTCAGGTCACCAGCTCTCCCTACGCAGCGCAGCTATCCTCAATGCCCCCCTGCGCGCTCCTAGCGCCGCCTCGCGGGTTACTGCGGCGACATAGCAAGCTCTCCCCCATAGAGTGACGGAGAAGTTCCGTGACCAGAAAAGCATTGAAGGACTCTGGTAATATTGACGTTGAAG
>JALIZH010013351.1:0-12774 GCA_030522465.1 Rhipicephalus appendiculatus | reverse complement strand
CTAAACTTGATTTCATACATCCTTCTGAAACACTTGTTGTGTTCTACCGATCCTTCAGGGTGCATGGTAGTCTTCCGAGTTTTGGTCGTTTTCATCTTCTTATGGCTTCGTGGTGTCACGTCACCTGAACGGCGACACCTTGAAACATTGCTATCCGCGCGTTTCCTTTCACAATGTTTCGTGTTTCCGCGTTGGGCATTTTCTTTCTTCCACCTTAACAGAAAGACTGGCCAGCCTGTTTAGCATTGGAGCGACATCGGGAGGTGCCTAAACCGGTGACCTCTACATATCATGATTCGTAGTTAATACAGATAATAATCAATCAATCAATCAATCATAATAATAATATCTGGGGTTTTACGTCCCAAAACCATGATATGATTATGAGAGACGCCGTAGTGGAGGACTCCGGAAATTTTGACCATCTGGTGTTCTTTAACGTGCACTGACATGGCACAGTACACGGGCCTCTACCATTTCGCCTCCATCAAAATGCGACCGCCGCGGCCGGGGATCGAACCCGCGACCTTCGGGTCAGCAGCCAAGCACCTTAGCCACTGATCCACCGTGGCGGACAATCAATCAATCAATCAATCAATCAATCAATCAATCAATCAATCAATCAATCAATCAATCAATCGATCGATCGAATAATTAATTAATTAATTAATAAGGATGACGCGAACGCCGCGCACAGTTTTTAATAAAAGGGGCTGCGTATAAAACATTGTACAGTCGGTTGAAGAAAAATAAAACCAAGTAATCTTGAATTCGTGCAGATTTTCCAGGAAATTTCCACTGTCACCTTTTTAAAGCTTCCTCTTTATTTCTGAGAGACTTACGTGCTTTCGACATCGTACGGACAAAAGCTCGCTTTCGTTGCACCCACACCATCAAAGAAAGAAAGAAAGAAAGAAAGAAAGAAAGAAAGAAAGAAAGAAAGAAAGAAAGAAAGAAAGAAAGAAAGAAAGGAAGAAAGAAAGAAAGAAAGAAAGAAAGAAAGAAAGAAAGAAAGAAAGAAAGAAAGAAAGAAAGAAAGAAAGAAAGAAAGAAAGAAAGGAAGGAAGGAAGGAAGGAAGGAAGGAAGGAAGGAAGGAAGGAAGGAAGGAAGGAAGGAAGGAAGGAAGGAAGGAAGGAAGGAAGGAAGGAAGGAAGGAAGAGGAAGGAAGGAAGGAAGGAAGGGAAGGAAGGAAGGAAGGAAGGAAGGAAGGAAGGAAGGAAGGAAGGAAGGAAGGAAGGAAAGGAAGGAAGGAAGGAAGGAAGGAAGGAAGGAAGGAAGGAAGGAAGGAAGGAAGGAAGGAAGGAAGGAAGGAAGGAAGGAAGGAAGGAAGGAAGGAAGGAAGGAAGGGAAGGAAGGAAGGAAGGAAGGAAGGAAGGAAGGAAGGAAGGAAGGAAGGAAGGAAGGAAGGAAGGAAGGAAGGAAGGAAGGAAGGAAGGAAGGAAGGAAGGAAGGAAGGAAGGAAGGAAGGAAGGAAGGAAGGAAGGAAGGAAGGAAGGAAGGAAGGAAGGAAGGAAGGAAGGAAGGAAGGAAGGAAGGAAGGAAGGAAGGAAGGAAGGAAGGAAGGAAGGAAGGAAGGAAGGAAGGAAGGAAGGAAGGAAGGAAGGAAGGAAGGAAGGAAGGAAGAAGGAAGGAAGGAAGGAAGGAAGGAAGGAAGGAAGGAAGGAAGGAAGGAAGGAAGGAAGGAAGGAAGGAAGGAAGGAAGGAAGGAAGGAAGGAAGGAAGGAAGGAAGAAGGAAGGAAGGAAGGAAGGGAAGGAAGGAAGGAAGGAAAGGAAGGAAGGAAGGAAGGAAGGAAGGAAGGAAGGAAGGAAGGAAGGAAGGAAGGAAGGAAGGAAGGAAGGAAGGAAGGAAGAGGAAGGAAGGAAAGGAAGGAAGAAGGAAGAGAAAGAAGGAAGGAAGGAAGGAAGGAAAGGAAGGAAGGAAGGAAGGAAGGAAGGAAGGAAGGAAGGAAGGAAGGAAGGAAGGAAGAGGAAGGAAGGAAGGAAGGAAGGAAGAGGAAGGAAGAGGAAGGAAGGAAGGAAGGAAGGAAGGAAGGAAGGAAGGAAGGAAGGAAGGAAGGAAGGAAGGAAGGAAGGAAAGAAGGAAGGAAGGAAGGAAAGAAAGAAAGAAGCCGCCCAATTGTTTGTACATGCAGTAGGTCGTTATTAGCTCGAACGCGCAGAAGACAAGCATGCCGCGAGAACAGATTTAGTGAATACACCACCACTGTGTCCAACAGCCATACTGAGTCCGCATGCGGGCACTTACTTAGCTGCAAATAAGGCCTAGTTCGCTCGTAACACCTAAGTGCGATCCACTTTTTTACAGCCCCGTAAAAATCAGCGTTGCGTGAACCTGCTGTTTCCCTTTCTCTGTGTGTTATAGCAGCGACTTGAACAAGGCTGTTCGTGCTATAAGGCTCTGTGTGGTGTGGCATTTTCTGAGGAAATGAACATAGATTTAGTAGCGACAACAGGGCCGACTTCCCTGCAGTTTTCCATGGCGCCGGTAATGAAGATACGCAGAACTAAGCTACGTTTCAAGCGTAAATAAACATAATAAGGCTTTTTGAAAAGCAGAAGCCACTGGAACTAGCGAACGCGAAGATTTAGCTGGGTAATTGGCGACTGAGGTTGCGCATTGTTCAAAAAAAGGTGTTCAAGAAAACCGCAGAGCCGGAACCATGAGAGAGAAATAACTACAAGAATAAGGATGGGCTGGGGCACACTCGGCAAGCATTCTCAAATTATGAATGGCAGTTTACCACTATCCCTCAAGAGGAAGGTATATAATTCATTTTCATTTCATTCCTTTTAATTTACCCCCTCAGGGTCAGAGGCATTACAGAGGGGGGAATGGTCAAAGCATATACATACAAAAAAAATAATAGCTGCATCTTACCGGTACTTACTTATGGAGCAGAAACCCGGAGGCTTACAAAGCGGGCTCAACTTATATTGAGCACGACGCAGCGAGCAATGAAAAAAAAAAAAAAAAGAAAACGAGAGGTGTAACCTGAAGAGAAAGGAAAAGATCAGAGTGGGCCAGGAAACAAACACTTGTTAAGGTCATCATTGTTGAAATCAAGAAGAAGAAATTGACATGGGCAGGGCACGTAGCACGCACGCCGGATAACCGCTGGTCATTAAAGGTATCTGAATGGATTCCGAGAGAAGGCAAACGCGCCAGGGGTGACAGAAAGTTACGTGGGCCGATGAGATTAAGAAGTTTGCGGGTATAACGGGGCAGCAGCAACGCGCAGGACCGGGTTGATTGGGGTGACATAGGAGAGGCATTTGCCCTTCAGTGGGCCTAGTCAGAGTGATTATGATGATGATAATGAATACCCGAGTCTGACAGATTCCACTGCAAAACACTTCGTAAACAGCACCTCGTACATGCACTCCACTATTTCATTTCTTTGTTTTAAAGCGAAAGCCGTTATGAGATCACAACGCCCAGCGTGCTCAAAGACGCATGCCTCAAGGCAACGTAGCGCGCCGCGCGCGTGGGAGTACAGAGTGCCTGGTTTTCGCGTCAACATATCGTGACGAACCTAGCGTCGCGAACGTCGGCCGCCGCTGGCTCGCGCGAACGCTACGTAGGACTATATTAGGCCCTTGAGGGGGCACGGATGGTCGGACGCCGCCGCTGTGCCATCACGTGATTGCTGAGAGTGTAAAGGGGAGATGCCACAGCTGTGCCGGCGCAACTGTTGTTATGCGCCGCTGTGCCATCATGGCACTGCTGAGAGAGTGTGAGAGGGAGAGGCCACAGCTGCTCGAGGGCACGGACGGATGCCGTGAGTATGAGCCACTAAAGGCTTTCGCCTTAAAATCTCGACCCAGCCTGCTCCAATTATGTTTGCGCGTGTAATTTAGGCAATAAATAAACAAGTACAGTCCTCCGCAGTAAAAGCAAACGAAGGGAAAACAGAGTTGTACTGATTTAAACGACTCACACACAGTCAACTGTAATCTTTCACTGGATAGGGGTAGCTATAAAATGAGCAAGAAAATAAACAGCGGTCTTCATAGCGACTCATGGTGTGCCTTAATTATCTAGTATTTCTCCAAGACTTACAGAGCTAAACACAAAATGTTTGTAGTCGGAGAGGAGAAAGAATTGCAAAATTATCAAAATGGAAGAAATTTAGGCTGTACAAGCCAAATATGCGTAATTGGCCGAATGAAAAAAAATTTGCTTTTGAATTACGCAGATACGATCACATTTACTGATTTCCTGCCACAAAAAGATGAAAATAGTAGTTGTGACAAATTCGCAAACTTATAAAATATTGGATACAAATGTCTTGTTCCTTAAAGGGAATCTGAACAAATTTTTTTTTCGCCAGAATTCACGGCCAACTTGAAAGATTTCGTACTGAAATCAATAGACACAACCTTCTTTTCAAACAGAAACTAGAGAAAAATTATTAATCTATGAGCTTTAACCAAACTGCCACGTGTAGCGTCTGCACTGTGAAATAGAGGAGGGGATGCTTGGTGACGTTTCATGCACCGGAAATGGGCATACCAACAATGCCAGTAGTCCAACAATGACAGCAATCCTTTCAGGCCTGTGGGAAACACAGCTCTTACTTTCGCTTCTTTTTTCTTTTTTGACTTGATATCTAATGTCACCCAAGTACTGGAGTTCTTCGCGAGCATGACGGCGTATAACACAGTGCGCGAACATAGACAAAGAGGGCAGCGTATAAAAATAGTGCCGACTTCTGTCTACTCTTTCATCTGTGACCCTTTTTTTTTTACTATGTTCGCGCGCTGTGTTATACGCCATCGTGAACTAAAGCCAACTCTCGCAAGCTTCTATTATTGTACGATATGTTCGCAAATATCGCAACATTTCGCCTATTATATCCTAACGTGAGCATCAAGATTAGTAGCATTCGTTGTTTGACGTGCCTCCCCTCGGGCAGCTTTTTGTGTACAGCTGCTCCTAAATAAAACGGAGCACGGGAAATATGGCCAAGCTTCGCAAAAGTGCATGTTAGCACGCTCCAAAAAAAGAAGTGGCTCTTCATTTATATACCGAAATGATGGCACTATCTTCTGGCGCATTTTTGTTTTTAAATAAAAAACCACATCTCTGACAGAGCACGCTGACATGCAGTTTTGCGTAGCTTCGCCACAGCTCGCGCGCTCTGTTTTGATTTTGCAGAACCTGTACACGTACTCGTTCCATTCCACAAAGTTTTTCATGGTTGGTTAAACTCCAAGCGAGTCATTCGCGTGAACAAGCGAAGGCCGTTTCCTTCACATGTTGCCGGAAGTATAGAACTTGTGTTATCGAGAAGAACATCTTGTGTGCGTGATGTTACTTAAAGAATCAATAAGCGCACGCGTGGGTGGCCCCTGTGATCTGACATTCTGTGTTCGCGTGTTCCCTATTATTGCCGTTACCTCGAAACGATATTAACGTTTAGCGAACTGCCGAACAGATTATGGTTTCTGGAAGTCATTGCAGGTAACAAAACGCTCATGTCGAATCTCGTTTCGTTTTACTGACCGTGTACATACGAAGGATAATCAGATACGGTACTGCATGTTGCCTCCTGTTTCCAAGGTACGGCGCAAGCACTTTGCGCATTTCAGCCGTACATTGAAGTAAAAGTCTTGTAAATGATTCCTGGGGGCTGCTGTCACGTTGGTTAGCAGTTGTTTTTTTTCTTATGCTTCCCCTACGCTATTAGTGAAAGGGTCTAGCAGAACGTACAGCCGCCCATTTCTTTAACCTGAACGCGCGAGCGCCGACCACCAAGTCGTTAAGCCCCGCATAACGAAGCACGGCGGTGAAATCAACGAGAATATGCGCATGTGCCTGATGAACAGTGCTGTGCAGCTGTCTTTTGCTAGGCTGTTCCGGGAACCGGACACCGGGACCCGAGTAACCGGCGCTTATTGACTCAGTGGTCGATGCTCGCGTGTTCAGGTTTTAAAAAAATGAGCTGCTGTACATCAGTTCAATGCCTCTGGGGGGACGCAACTACGAAGCGTCAGCTCATTTACCGATTACTCGGGGCTATTAGGTGTACTAAACAGATCTTCAATAGTGGAATTCGGAAGAGAGTATTTTGAACGCCTTTCTTTCCGTTTCATACGGAGGCCACAAACAAATGAGATGTTATTCGCACTTCATTTTTCCCAAATAGCCAGTTGGCTTGATTTGGGTTGTCCGTTAGCCTACTACAAATTACCTCAACCCCGTCACGGTGGTCTAGTGGTTATGCCGCTCGACTGCTGACCCGAAGGTCGCGGGATCGAATTCCGGCCGCGGCGGCTGCATTTTCGATGGAGGCGAAAAAGGCTGAGGCCCGTGTACTTAGATTTAGGTGCATGTTAAAGAACCCCAGGTGGTCAAAATCTCCGGAGCCCTCCACTACGGCGTCTCTCATAATCATATCGTGGTTTTGGGTACGTTAAAACCCAGATATTATTATTATTATTATTATTATTACAAATTACCTCAACTGAGTCTTAGGGGCACTTAAATGAATGCTTACGCTACGCCGACCTGTGATTACGGTCGCACTTTCTGCGAAACCACTTCCACGTTGTCTAAATCTTAGTTTAAACTTCGGTGTGTCACTGAAGGGATCAGATTTTACGAGGTAAAAGTTAGGGAATGTCGCCAGATAGGGTGCCGATGCGCTCGTCCTCCCACCTCCGATACTGTGGGCAAACAGATTCGACTCCACAAGGACTGGGTTTTAATCTCACACGTTGTGGATGACCCTCTAATGGGGAGCGTATTTCCTCTCCCATGATGGATTCCTTCCATCTTCTTAGAAGTGACTGTAAGATGTGTAGGACAGCTTCATAGTCCTTGTGTACGACAGCTTCATGGCCTTTGAGAGTTGTGCGGTAGGAAATAATGGAAAGAAAAAAAGGGCTGAGATGGGCTGTAGAGCGTTAGATGTGTATTCGGAAATATGTGATGTCTGGCTAAGAGTTGAGAGTTGTTTCATTATATTTACTTTGTCCGTCGAAAAAGACAGTGATGACGGTGAATTCGGATAGCCTGAAAGTCAGCTTTGCCGCTTGTGGCGTGGAGCTAATGTCCCCATCGCACAAGGAGGGCCGGGACTTGATATGTTTGATAATATCTGTCTAGCAAAAACTTCTCGGGGAAGTAAACTCTCGGGAGCTTTTCGATCTCCATTTGAGAGATATTTTCTCAGTTACGTCTTAAATAGCGTTCAACAATGCCAAGCACGGGTCTATGAGCATATCTATTTGAGGTGAATCCGGTACACATTTATTCACCTCATGATTCTCATCTCTTGAAGCCGATACACGGTGGGTGCCTAGCACGCCAACACAGCAGAACACATCAGGCAGCAAGGTGATGCATACTCAAGGCATTCTGTGTGCCAAGGCAGGTTCTGTGTTTTTCGCTCTGTACTGTTCTGCTCATCTCGCGAAGCACACAAGTCCATACGGCAAGTTGACAGCGCGGGCAGCCGACAACGCGAAGAAAAAAACCAAAAAACACAACTCAGTCCTTCACATATTTCGCTCACCTCGCTTGAACGGGAAACGAGCATGCTACCTAAATGCCATATGGCAGTAGTGTCACATGACAAGTAGAGGATTGCGTTACTCCGAACCTAATTAGCATGTGAGAGTTGGCTTACCTGTCACTGGCATGCGTGCGTGGTGCTTCTGTTTTGACAGCGACAGGCAGAAACTTGTTCCCGGTCTGTTTCGTGGAAGCGCGCAACACATCCGACGGGAAAACGAATCTGCGCCGACAGAGAGGCAGCAGAGAAAAAACCGGGAAGCAAACGAGCGTTTTCACTGTTAATGACGACCAAACTTTAGGAGATGGCGTCTCAATTCCTGCGAACGTATTTTCACTTTACATTCGTCTTCATATTGTTTTCCTTGAAAGATCGAATGTGTGTGATCCATGTACACATGTTGAGTGACTCCTTCAGCTCCCTTTTGGTCATTCATGTGTGCAGTCTTCTGTGCTTCTTAATAACAGAGTTTTCTGCCACTGATTCGGTGTCGAGCATTCTTACTTCCACGCTCCTGAGTTATCTCGTCTTTGACTACTTAACGTGGGGGGTTACTGTTTGGTCATCAATTTCCTGAACAGCTAGCTAGCTGATAGAAAATGAGGCGTGATGGATTATGTAAGAAACACATCTATACACACACGCGTGTTTGTACGAACACGCAAATATGGTCGTTAAATACAGTGCATAAACGAATTACGACTGCACAAACACGCACATAAAAAGCCTAAACGTTCATCATTGCTTAGTACGACCACTCACAAAGCTTGCTGTCTCCAAAGCATCAAGAGAAGCCAACGGAGAGCAAAAAAAAAATATGAAAAGAAAGCAATTCTTTGTGTTGTGGCCACAACGGTGTTCGCTTTCCTTGTGGGAATATAAGTCAGTTTTTTTTTTACTCCAGCTATCACGAAAAAATTAAAAAAACCGCCAGGTCTGCGCGGAACGCGCAGCACAGTCACAGCGAAAGATGGGAGAGCACCATTTCTAAAACCCGTTGCTATCTATCTTGGGGCTATTACTACAAGTACGCTTGCAAGGTACCCACTACTCCATTAATTGATTCGGTGGCTGATGACGACGAAGAATTATGGTTGAGCCCTTTGTAATGGGTTGGAAGCATTCAACGACCCCCTCGTAATACAATTCATATTGTGTGACGCCTGGTTACACAAATGGCATTCTGTGACGCCTGGTTGTCGTTTCACTCTTCTGCCACGTTATATTGCGCATGTTAACGCGGTTCCTTCCCGACATAATGCTTGTATAGGGTTTTTTGTGCGCTGGGTTTTCGAGCACAGGCATGGCCCTGTGGTAGAACACTGGGCTGGCACGGAGCGGACCCAGGTTCGAACCCCGTTCCATCCTGAACATTTTTTCTTAAAGTTTTTTTCTTACTTCATGCGATAGCGGTTACGGACACCGGCGGCGGCGGCGGACAACTACGGCACCCTTGTTGTGATCTCATAACAGCTTTCGCTGTAGAAGAATTTACGAGCCCGTTCAAAGACGTGACTTCTACGCTTTGTCGCTTCTTCTGAAAAGTAACATAATGTGGGCCCACGTGTTATGAAGACGGCAGGCACACTATATGGGTAAATATCCGACGCAGTATGAAGAAAGTAAGTGTCATGGGTGCCTCGTAAGCAGGCGCGATAAGGCTCACGGAACGCTAGTCGACGATGATGCCATTTGCGACGTACTAAGGCACATTTTACAACATTCCGGACTTCTTTGGCCTTTGGGACTGTACCGAACGCGAGGACAAAGAAAGGAATCTGCTGAAAGATATTCAATGTAATAGAACGAGGAATGCGCCGATGTTGAGACAAAAACTGTTTTGCTTGTTTGTTTGTTTCTTTCCTTGTTTGTTTTTCTGTGCGTGCGTCTTTTTTAGGTTTTCTCTCTGAAATTCTGAGGGGCAATCATTCGAGGACTGCTGAGCGAAAACTCGCCAGCAGTCCTCCAATGCCAGCCCAATACAACATAGAAAATAGTGTTTGATACTTGAAAGAAGGAAAGATGAACGTGCAGAATGAATGAATTGTGAACGAGTGCGGTTTTACAGCGAAAGCTGTTATGAGATCACAACAAGGGTCGTTCCTGCGCCGTAGTTGTCCGCCGCCGCCGGTGTCCGTAACCAATATCGCACGAAATAAGAAAAAAACTAACTAAATAAAAACACCTATGACAGAATGGGAATCGAACCCGGGTCCTCTGAGTGGCAGCCCAGTACTCTACCACTGAGCTACCCCGCTTTTTTTTCCTTTATTGCAGGGCTTCAGTTTTCAACAGGGACATGGAAGTACATACATTCTGTCTACAATTGTTTCATATACAACAGTGTTTCCATGCGAGGTACCCACTCGGGTGCATCCTTTTGCATTTTTTGCATTTCAAGAAACGAAGTCAGCGACTCGCGAAAGTACTCTATGGCTCGTCGAGCATCAACATCAGCATGACGTACAGCCATTCGGGACCTCCAGATACTATGCAGAGCCAATACCATTGTAATATCATAGGGAAAACCATCATCATTTTCAATCATCAAATACCTTATTCCCTGTGCGTCCAACGGGAAGTCTTTCTTTAATGTCCTTTGCAGGACGTCCCAGAAGAATACCCCCATCCCAGCATTCCAGAAAGACATGCTCAATGGTTTCTGGTTTACGACATAAAAAGCAGTGGTCACCCCACGGAACGAACATCCCCTTTTCAGACAACCACGTCTTAACTGGCAAGACACCAGCATGAAGCTTAAAGAAGAATGTTTTAACCCCCGGGCGCACAGGCATGTTTTTTACGCGTTTCAGCACTTTGTTCCATGTCCCACCACAGTATTGAGAGCGGTACAAGGGAATCGGGAGAACAACATCACATAAATCCCTATATAACTTTTTTCGGGAAACAGTGCCTAAATATTCAGTAGAAAATCGTGCCTTCAAGAAGCGAAATGATTCGATAATCTCTCTAAAGTAACCTTGTGTTCGGCCTCTCAATGTAACCTAAGACACGACAAACTCAGGCAAAGCATTGGCTAACCTCATTTGGCAGACCATGCGCAATAAAGGGTCCTGAACATCCCGAAGATACAAGAAACGGTTTACGAGCTGTCGCAGAAACAAATGCGACAAACTCAAACCACCGTCACGCACTCGTCGAAAAAGATTCGTTCTGGTAGTCTTCTCCCATGTGGAACCCCAAATAAAGCCGGCAAAAATACGATGAAGTTTTTGAACATTGATTCGAGAGCAATGCAGGACTTGCAATACGTACCACAACTTAGTTATAAAGAACAAGTTACAAATGGTAGCACGAGCAAAAATGGATAAATCCTTGCCCTTCCATTTTTCCGCTTTTTCTCGGATCTGAGATGCCTTAGGCATACCTCTCGAAAATTACAGCGACAGTGATCCTTATTGCCACTGAGCTACCCCGCTGCTTGAAACTGCGGTGCAAACTGACCCTGTGCAGGCTTCATGTCGCGTAAGGAATCGCGTTAACATGTGTAATAACGCGTTTTAGAACAGTAAAGTAACAACCAGGCATCACACAATGCGAATTGCGTAACTCTCCACAAACGTGCATTATGTAGCCTCTTGACGTTCATTTGATGATGATTTCGACCCCGTGTCCTTTTTGAAGGTAGGCTTATTTGAGTTAATCGCTACCGATGTTACTCTTCGCGCACAAACGACGACACAAATAAAGCGCGGAGGACGACAGTATACGAATGATGATTAGCGCAAGATTGTTCGTTCAGAAAACACTATAACCACAAGCACGTTGTTTACACATATGTGCGGCATCAATGTCCAAGCATTGCGAATACTGTGCACCAATAGCCCGCATCCCATGTATGTTATTTTAAAACCTGGCAGTGTTATGAAAGCTTGATTAACGCATCTGTCATTGTTCTGCTTCTTAAAACACGCTTCCGTAATCTCGCAGCTATATTGTGCATTTCTACTAGCGGCAATCCGGACAGTTTTCAGGGCGACAGTCACGTATGCACGTTTAAAAGGACCTTATTTCTAAAACGTCTCATGTGACTCCTGTTGGAGATGCCGTGTTTGCAACGTTCACTTCCTTCAAGCAAGCATGGCTCTGCTGCATTTGTTGCTGCTATCTTTATTTGTTGAAATCCAAGAAAGAGTTACAACCATTATTCTTCATCACTTGGCTTCGCTTTTTGAACCGAAGAAATTAATGACGTCGTAAACGCCTTTTCTAAGCTGCATCCCTATACCGCCTAAAAAAGGTAACATGGCGCAGGGAATATGGAAGCAGGAAATAACGGGTATTACAAAGATTTGAAGGCAGCTACTCATTACATTTGCGACGTTACAACTTCACAGCCCTCATCACTTAAATTCTTTCCACAAGCAGATACCACAAAATAATTCACCACCGAATAGAGCGAAGTGCCAGCACTCTTTCAATTCTTTAAATAGAAACCTTCACAACATTCAGAAAGATCCTTTAATCTCAATGGATCGATACGCCGCGCCCGGCAATGAATGACCACCGTGCTAGCCAGAGTTCTTGCGGAAGTACTCATCAGCACCGGGCTTGGTTGGTTGCAGTCGATTTAACCGCGCAATGCAATCATGAAAATTCCAACGGTAATGTGCGCGCGACTTCCTGCGTCCGCCTGTACGTTCATAGAAATAAGGCAGAAGGTAGTTTATTTGGCCCTCACACTGAATAAGGCTCTGGCGTAAACACTTTGGCTCAAAATAGCGCGATAAACAAAGTACGCGCGGGGAATCTCGAAATGAGTTTGCAGTGCTGCATGGGGGGCGTTCTATTTCCTAGCTAGCTCAACTGAGGTTGAGGCTTCAGCTCACGTCGTCGTTCGTAGGCTGTCAACGGCGTTTCTTTCAATCGTTGCTTTCCCAAAAAAGCGTTTTCATACGTCCGCATACACTTCATTCACTCGGAAGTATTGCCGGCAATGTCCTTTTCAAAGAGAACGCTTGCCACTAAAAGGTGATCTTCGTCGGCTTACTCCAACGGGAAAGTAGTTTTTTACCATGCCGCGCAAGTTTCAATATGGAGTCCCTCAATTTCATTTCTGCACACATGGTTGGGGTCTGAGTTTTTCAGCATGAAGTTCCGCTAATGTGTTCCGACCAGTCGCTTGACACTACCGGTGAAACTCGCCTACCTAACACCTCCTGAGTGACAGTACAATTTACGCCTCATCTTTTCCTCTTCAGAGTGTCGACTTTGTTTAGTGTTTCATAGCT
>JALIZH010013350.1:0-52982 GCA_030522465.1 Rhipicephalus appendiculatus | reverse complement strand
AAGTATACGATGGGGTGCTGACGCATATGTGTCGCCTTCCTGTGTGATGAAAAAAGCTTCCGATAGTTCGCGATGATATGTGCTTACTTCCGCTTAGGATTTTGATTTCCTCAAGTCTAACAATAATTGCTGGGGTTTAACGTATTTCCTCAAGTCTTCGTTCACAGTTTCTACAAGTGCTGCAATGGGCAAGTCCTCGTCCTCTTCAAATGTAGTGCTACAATATTTTAAGTAGTAATACTCACCGCCTTCCTTGTAGGCGCGATATCGGTTCCTCCCAGCAGAGTAATTGTAAAATCTGTTTCGTATTATGTGCATCGGCAAAATGCTTGATTCAAGGCATACAGCCAGGCAGATGAAAGCATGTAGGCTCAGCCAAAGAATTCATTCGGAATATTTCAATTGTGCAATCGCGCTATTCACGGCAGAAATTGTAATTACAAATGTTGGGTCGTAATTACAAAATTATATTACGATAAAAATTTAAGGACACCTTTGTAATTTCGAAAGTGTGTTCAACGAACGTCTGTGCCCACTGAGACGGTGTCGGTCAGAATGGAACGCGATGCGCGCGTCTCCCTTCTTGCATGATTGGGCACGCTGGGCACAGCGCGAGCGCTGTAGAGTCCAATGCGAGGCGCGACTGACGTGGCCGGCGTGCGTTGGCCACCTGGCGCCGTGCCAGGGCGCGGATGGACAGACGGACGGAATTACGTGAGCATGAGACATTAAAGGCTTTCCCCTTAAAATTGAAGGACACTTTGTAAATTCCAAAGTGTGTTCGGCGAACGCCAGTGCCCATTGAGACGAAGTCGGTCAGAATGGAACGCGATGCGCGCGTCTCCCCTTCTTGCATGCGCGTCTCCCTTCTTGCACGCTGGGCACAGCAGCGACGCTACGGAAGCAAACCGTGAGCGGTGTAGAGTGCGATGCGAGGCGCGACTGACGCGACCAGGGGCGGCCACCTGGCACCGTGCCAGGGCACGGACGGAGCGACGGATTGACGTGAGCATGAGACATTAAAGGCTTTCGCCTTAAAATTTTGCAAGAGAATATTTCAGTCAATCACGATGCGGGACATATCACTTGTGAAGCCGGCTGACTAATGGGAATACGCACTTACGAAAGAAACGTTTTGTGAATACGGCCCGTGGTTCTGTTGAATGTCAGACGATTATCTGTCTCTGCCGAAACACGAAACCGGACGTTTCCTGCAAGATTTGTAGAACCCAGATACCAGTACGTGTAGGTGTGCGTTCGTGTGCGTGTGTCTGTGTACATGTGTGTGTAAATGTGTGTATTTTTGTGTAGATGTGTATGAGTGTCTGCATATGTGTATTCATGTGGTGCATGCCCCTTTTGTATCTATGTGTAGCGTCATCATCATCGGCATTCATCAATTTCGTCACTTTCCACACAAATTGTAACCATTTTATGTACTACCGCTCCTGCTTGGACCGAGAAGGTCTCCAGGTATATTGAAATAAATAAAATAAATAAATTCATCATCATTTTCCAGCCAGAGCTCCGCGCCTCTCGCGCAGCTTATGCGGGTAGCGCGAGGTGCGAGCCAGTCGAGAACGCGCTCACGCACCTGGCGGCTTGGACGCCTGCAGCCGCCGCCGCTCCGCTTGGCCTTCCAAGTAAAGTGGCGAGACAACGGCGTGGCCACGTCGGCCGCCTTCCCTTCTTATCAAGTCTCTGAGCCTCTCGCTACACTATGCGTATGTCTACATGGTTTAAGTGGGTGTTCGCGCATGTGTATCTACGTGTGCATGGTTGTATGCCTGTGTGAATGTGTGGATATGAACGTGCGTGTGAGCACAGGCTTAGTTTTTACAAAGGCACGACACATGCCCGCGGCGGAATCGCTTCAAGGTGCGAATACCGATATGTTCGAGCTCACAAACTTCCTGAGGATAGTAAACCTTTTGTCACTAGCATCAGCTCTAATGGCCTTCAGATAGACTTAAAGGAGTGTTAATTTGGCGCACGAAACCTGCTTATTTTGCGAAGTCACATGTGGCGATGCATCCAGCAAACTCCTATGCATTCTTACGTCGCTTACAATCTAGTGACAATGGAAAGGCACACTGCGACTGAGACAATGGACGAAGAACACGCAACACACACGAGCGCTGCGTATTCTTCGTCCATTGTCTGAGTCGCGCTGTGCCTTCCCATTGCTGTGAACCAACTCAACGTGCGCCGGTCGCGAGGCGATAACATGGGCATTATCAAGATACTATGGTCAAAGACTCGAGTCGAAGAATCGACTGTGTTGTCGAAAACTTCATTTTGGAACGTTTTTTTCTTCACACAGAAACATGATTGCGGGCTAAAATGAAAGCTTCGTCTTCATACCACTTAGATATCCGAGAAACTTGCAGGTTTCCGTTTAGTTTATTCAGACGGCCCCTTTTAGGGGCGAAGCTCCTAAGGGTGTGGGTCTGTCCCTCCTCTGTAGTGGTCGTAGTAGTAGTAGTAGTAGGAGTAGTAGTAGTACTAGTAGTAGGTAGGTAGATAGCCACGTATAGTGGCATGTACCCACTCCACGTGATAAAGATGACGATGACACAGTATAGTAGAATGTACCCACTACACGTGATAACGATGAAGTATGAGCGCGTTCCAGTATAGTGGAATGTACCCACTATACGTGATAAAGATGACGATGACGCCTGATGACCATGAAGATAAACTCTTGGCCGATCCCCCCTGAGTGGGTAGGTGCCTCATACAAGGAGCATCATCATCATTATCATAAGCGCGTTCCAGACCACACATTCTCTGTCTGCCATGGATGAAAACGATCGAGCTTCGCCCACTCATCATCATTCACTTCGTGGATATGGCGCGATTTTATTTTTTTGTACCGAAAAACAAGGAGCGATTTTGGCCGTTTGCATAGGATCCGATTTTTTAAACTTTACTTGTCGTGGGAACAGAATGTGAAGCCCCTATGTTAACGATGCTGCATTTGTTAAGTGAGGTACAGCTCGTAGAACGTGACCCGTTAAGAACTTTTGGAACTTGTGCATCTGCGATTTTTTAGCGCCGAAAAATGACCCTGTCTCAGAAAACGTGAGAACTTCCAGCAGTAGGAGCGCTGATCACCCAGTGTCCCCGAAAGCTGGATATGACGGAAGAAGCTAGGCCTTAGCAGTTATGACGGCAACTGTTTATTTCGTTTCGACAACCTTAGTACCATCTGATGTCACGACGGCATACATTAATAATCTTGCGAAACCTGACGCGGTTATCCCTGGCGAAAACAAGGACGCAATAATTACAACACTTTTCTTGAGAATCTTAATTTCATGCGCAGGCTGTTCCTACGGGGTGAATATCCGAATGCCATCCTTCCTTGTGTACATGTATTGCTGTCAACCTGCACAACCTACAAAGAAGGCGTGACACGTTCCAGGTCCATGCCCTCTGTCCCTTTATGCTAAGGTTCGTTCGAAGCAACACATAGAAAATTTAATTACGAATTCTCCCTGTTGCTGAGCATGCGTTTATATTCTTTAAGGAGGATCTCCTCTATGTGGATCCATTGAAGATTTCAGTTTTCATATATTGCAAAACACTTTTCAAGTATAGCGTGAAAATATCATCAGGTGAGCTGTTAAGGGCCTTCTAAGTTACGTCAGGTCACCATATTTTCTGTATCGGGCACAATCGGCGTTACTACATGAAATATTGAATAAGTTCAACTGTAAAATATTGACTGCGGTAATGCTATTTGAAAATATTGGCGCCATTATTTACCACTAACCCATACACTCATCAGACTGATCGTGAAAAAAATGCATATTTCTCTCTTCAGCAAAGCGAAAATGCTGTGTGGTGTTCAATAACCATTACAGAGCTTGGAACAATGCAGTAATTTCATCATGAGTCTACAAGAGAATGCGCCGTTGCTACAATGCAGGCTGCCCATGTTGCACCACGTCCAGTTCACGGACCCACTCCAGCCTTCCGAACGGCGCTCACCGCCAGTGACAGTTGTTGATGAACAGGGCTAAGAGAAGTATGCGGCGCAGTGGGCCCTGCAAGACCCGGGTGCGGCTGTAATTGAAAACACAGCGAGACAACGGGCATCTGCAATTTCTGTGGGGCTTGAGCGCCATGAGAAGATTGCGGTTTGGAGGCTGGGAACTATTAAGGATAGCTGTGGTTGGAGAAAAGACGCGCTATCGGGCATCTGCAGTTTTTGCGGTGGTTGAACACCAGGCAAAGAATGCGGCTGAGTGGGCGCTGCCCAACATGAGAATGGCTCGAGGCGGCAAACGAGACGCAGCAATGAGCATGTGCGGTGCTCGGACATCCGGAGAAGCTTGCGGCTGATTGTTGCAAACAACGCTTCGGATACCCGGAGGAAACAATTTCGCAGGATGCCAGGTTAGAAATACGTACTCGGTGGAATGCCCACGCCCGGCGGCATTTGCGGTGGGCCCATGGAGAATTGAGGATGGCCGTTCACGTTGCCTGCCAAAATGTGAGGGCTAAACTGTGATTCCGCTGTAGGAGGCCAGGAATATTGAGGCAGGCGGCCCGCTGGAAGTGTTGTACATCTGCGCATTCAGTGGTGGCTGCACATGCGGCGGCGCTACCGTGTGATATGGAGGTCCAAACTGGCCAGGCATGGGAACCCCAGGAATCTGAACAGCCGGCATCCCTCCCATCCCGAACGGTGGAGCCGCCATCGTATGCGGTTGTTGTTGGCCAAGCGTTGGTGCACCACGCATCTGAAACGCCGACGGCACTTGCACTTGAGGGAACACATTGCCCATCATAGAAGGCTGTAGTAGGCTGCTCAGACGATAGCCGTGCATCTGCATATTGTACATCGGTTGTGCGGCAAAAGATGGATCCTGAGCACCAGAAGGTGGCTGTTGCGTGCCTGCTGCGAAGCCATGCATCTGAAAGCCGGGCCGTACTTGTCCTGAAAACGGCCACCATGCGTTGGTTGGTACTTGATGTTGGTGGCTCGGTGGCGTGTTACACATTTGTATGTTCCGCGGTGCTTGTGTCGGAAACGGCGGTGTCCCGGCCATAAACGGTTGCTGCTCTACGCCCGGGGATGCCTGTGGGACTGAGAAAGGGTGTGCGCTCGCTCCTCGTGGGGCCTGTGCGAAAGGCGGTAGGCTAATGGCCGCTGTAGCTTGTGCGGGGCGAAAAGAGGCGACGCCAGATATCTCTATGCCCAGGTGAGAATGGCAGTTAAGGCATATTAGGGAGGCGCTCATGGGCATCACTGCAGCCCCAGCATTTGAAACTGGCTCAGTGGCGACGTCATGATCCGACACCGATGCCATGGTGACGTCGGAGTCATACATACTTTCCCTAGAGACGTCCGGCTCTCTGGCCGACATCTTCACGTCTTGATGTTCCGATGCAACTATGGGAACGCTGTCCGCCTTCTCCGCGTGTTTCCTGCTGGCAGCCTTGTCTTGTGTCTCATCTTTGACTCCTGAAGTGGAGTTGGTTGCACATTTGGAACACGCCTTGTTTCTGCCGTCTTCGGTGCTGCTTTTTCTTCCTGTGGTCGAGTCGGTTGCTGATTTGGTACCCACCATCTCTCTCTTGTCTCGTGTCCCGTCTTTGCATCCTACGTTTGACTCCGAGGCACACTTCGGACACGCCTTCTTCGTGTTGTCTTGTCCTCCGCCTTTTTCTTTGGCGGTTGAGTCGGTTGCACATTTGGAGCACGCCTTGTCTCTGTCGCCTTGTCTACCACCTTTTGCTCCTTCACTTGAGTCAGTAACACGATTGAGACACGCCTTCTCTCTGTTGTCGCCTTTACCGCCTGTGCCTTTCGTGCTTGAGTCGGTTTCACATTTAAAGGTCGATTCCTCTTCATTCTCTTGTGTCCCGCCTTGGCGTCCTCCGTTTGCGTCGGTCCCAGCAACTTCACAACACGCGTTCTTGTCGTCCAGCGCGTTAGACACCTTAGCGGCCAACTTCTTTACGGCGTTGCTCCTGCAGCACTCGCAGTGGCCTGCGCTTGATGTACTGCTGGTGGTGTCTTGCGTACGAATGCTCTGGTCTTCTCCCACATCGCTGTTGATCCTGGCAGACATATTCGCAGATGTCTCCGTCTGGGTGTCTCGCTCGGTTCTGGGTTGGCGGTCTGCCATGGTTGAAGCATTCGACGTCATCGGGCGGTGGGAAATCCGGCGACGTCAGATGCGCGTGATTCGCGGGCCTCTCCGTGGCAATTTTGTTCTCGCCAGGCACGCCTCGCAGCAAAGCTGCTACTCGTGTCTCTGTAGCAACTTCTTGGGGGTTTCGAACTCGGCTATTTTTCCCTTCTCCTTCATAAGCACCGGCTTGTCTGCAAAAGAAAAGAAATCATATAGTTCGCCTACTTTCGGGATGGCCCTAAGCTCTCGTACAGACCATGCAGTAATAGTTGCACCAGAGTGCACGTAATCTTGATACCTCAGCGTAGTCGTATTGGTGAATGCACAGCTGTGTGCAGTCTGCATTTCTGAGGAGAGGTGTTTGGCGATGTATCCGTTTAGGGTGGCACTCTGCCTTAACGTCAACTTATGTTTGTGCAACCGGGACTTCATTGCGTCTGGCAAACGTTTTGAATTTTGTCATTTATAGCGGTATTTACTACACTTGTGGTAACACGAGCTTCATTTCTTGAAAAGCCGTTACCTATGCGCTGTACCGTTTGCCTAAATAATGCTAAATTAATTACTCCTAATACTGCTAGACGCAAATTAATTCCCGATGGGGGGAGCAGTCTCAATACTAAGTGTGCATTTCTAAGACTATATCCGACTGTGTAACCGATATTGACTGTCTAGTAGAAGAATTTGATGCGCACACATGTGGGGAGTCTGCAAAGATTTAGGGAAACCCCGTGTAGATATATCATATAATAAATTCTGACGCCGCGCTGCCTTGAATAAATGACTGGAGCAGGTGTTCCTACTCCGGGAAGGACCCATTTCCTTTAGGGATTACACGTACCACGTCAGGTTTTATAAGACCAATCTCAGTTGATGGGAATGACGTGACTCAAGACCTTTACCCCTTATGATCTCTATATCGATTGTGTCAGTGGTATAAACAAATCCAATTCTAAGAAAACATGACAGCATTCGTTTCACGATGATTCGCTCATTTAATGTGGGAGCGTATGAATATACATCACGGAACTCACACGCAAATATTTTGCAACTTCATAGCACAGTAGCATCAGAACCATTCTTTAGTTGGTTATATCCTATATTCGCTCTAAGACTAGAGCAAAAAGTATGGCCCTACGGAAACGGCAGTCATTCACGCGCAAGTACCCTAGACACAAAGGCACATTATTCAATGCTTCGAACAAACCATAAACGAGGCAATGAGGTTCCAACGTTTCCCGTTATGTTCACACGTAGCAACAAGCGCAACCAGTCAAAGGTATGTCTCTATTTATTTACCTATTTATTTATTCATTCATTCATTCATTCATTCATTCATTCATTCATTCATTCATTCATTCATTCATTTTCGATGGCTCACAAACATTTCCGTCACTTCCTAAGCCACATTTCTAACCAAACTTTGAATCTGTCACGTTTTTTAAAAGATAGTTGTGAATTTATCCTTCCAAACTTATTTTGCTTTGTATTCGATCCCACGTGAACGTAATATTTCTTCGCTACTGCCGATACTGCGGCAGCTCTCGCGTTCTTAAGAACCTTCGAGCGCGAACTAAGTAAGACAGGGACGAAGAGGGACGGAACAACACCAGCGCTCCCTCTTCGTCCCCGTCTTAGTTCGCGCTCGAAGGTTCTTAAGATGTGTATGTACCATCTAGCTCGTCTTTCGGTCTTACTTCAGCGCTTGCGTTGTCACTTTCGTTATGAAAAGAACAAGTGCCACTGAAATGAAGTGAGACGAACCGAAGTTCGCATGTAGTTCGCAATAGCCGGCAATTCGCGGCTTCATTCCTTGTTATAACAGAGTTCAACAGTACATTATACCGCATGGTGACGTAGCGCACTTTGGACGGGGAACAAGAAGGACACGACACCCGCTACACTCGCAACTGAATTTATTTCCGGAAAAATATTTCTTATATACGCACCCAAGCACCCCCCAAGCGACAGAGAAATGAATCAATCCTCAATACAAACTTATCAAAGAACAAATTTTGTGCACACTCAAGCGATACGATAACCGATGCACGTGTAAAAAATTAACTGACAGTCCATGTTTTCTGATCGAAGAACAACTTTCTGCGCACACTCACGCGATAATACAAAAACCAAAACACAACGAAGCACGTGCAGCTTATGCACTTTAAAAATGATGTACAGTCTAGGGTGATTGCAAGATGTTTCACTTGAAACGTACACTCGCTTAAAATGAAAATAGGAGACAAGAATGAGGGCGTAACAAAAGCAACACTACAACTTAAAGACCTTCCAGGAAGGTGGCTTCCCAATGGCTTAATGAAACTGATGAATGACTAATGCAGCAGTATTTTCTTTTGTTAATGTGAAATGCTTCAACTGTTTCCCTGGTTAGCTGGTTCCCATGATGTTCTGGTTTATTTATTATCGCTTGAGTGTGCGCAGAAAGTTGTTCTTCGATCAGAAAACATGGACTGTCAGTTCATTTTTTACACGTGCATCGGTTATCGTATCGCTTGAGTGTGCACAAAATTTGTTCTTTGATAAGTTTGTATTGAGGGTTGATTCATTTCTCTGTCGCTTGGGGGGTGCTTGGGTACATATATATGAAGTATTTTTCCGGAAAATGAATTGAGTTGCGAGTTTAGCGACTGTCGTGTCCTTCTTGTCACCTTTGTCCCCGTCCAAAGTGCGCTACTTCACCATACGGTATAATGATCAGTCACCAACTAGCCCAGCTCTCAACATTATGGAGTTCAAGGGTAGTTTGCTACTCTCAACCGTCCTTGTATGTTGTAACAGCGGAGCTGTTAGGCGGCAAGGCTTGTCGGACGCCCGCATGTGTTTCGAATTCTCTGCCGCATGATCACGCGCAAAATGAAGTTACAAGAACAGGCTTAAAACAAGCCTGGCATTACTCAAGACAAGCGAAGGCAAGGAGGAGTGATGTGAGCGGGAAGAGGTGGGAAAGGGGTAAAAAAGAGAGTAAGGGTGATGTAAGGCGAGTGAGGAGAAAAAGAGGAGGGAAGAGGGTAAAGCATAGCGTGGCAATGTATATATAGAGCAGAGGTCTCAAACACGCGGCCCGCGGGCCACATGCGGCCCGCGAGCTCCTCGCTTGCGGCCCGCACGTAACTGTCTTCGTCCAACATTTTTTTTTCTACTTTCCTAATAAGCATGTTCGTGAGCTACACAGGCATTACTTGTCTAAAGCATTGTTTTCGTGAGGCACCCCATGTGGTCGCCATGTGTTGAAACATAACCGTGAGACAAAAGCTGTATTTCAGAATCGGCATGCAGATTTTACCCATTTTGAAGATGGATACCGAAATGTTGGAATCCTAGCACCGAATCTCTTCAAGAAGTGACCCGTATATGAGATATGGGATAGGTTTTCTTTCAAATTGCTTTCAAATGGCAACGTTTGCTGAATATTTTACACCCCCCTCCAGCGCTTATACCTTCTTCACTGGCCCGGCCCTTGTGGGACTAAATTGCATGACTGCGGCCCGCTGGCTGAGGTGAGTTTGAAACCCCTGACATAGAGGAAGAGAATGTTGCGGGCTGCTTTCCTTGGGTGACGCAACCTTCATAAAAACCAGCAGATAATGAAGCCATGGAAGGTAGATGACGTTAATTGTTCTGTTTTAACTGTGTTGTAGTAATTGTGATACGAGTGTGAAGAATGTAATGTGGACGTAAAGACAACTTGCCACCGCCAGGGACCGCAGCGACAACCTTCGGATTACGTGCCCAATGCTCTTGCCAGTTGAGCTACGGCAGCGGTCGTCTTCTTGTCCACACTATCGCATATTTATGCGCGTTGTTATTCAGCGCCGCTTCTAGCCATGGCAGCTAGTGTGAAACATCTTTCTTTTGCCAGTTTGCGTCCTGTGGCACGTGATCATTTCATTGAGAATGTCTTGGTAACTAAACGCGAGCGTGGAACGCTCTTTCTTTTGCTATGTAACGCATATCTAACAGAAAGATTGTTTCACATTCGACGTCATGCCTACTAGCGGCACTGACTAACGCTGCCGGGTTTCATGTATATTAATGTCCCATAATGAGGACTAGCGGTCGATCGCCACCGTAGCTCAATTGGCAAGCGCATTGGGCGCGTAATTCCAAGGTTGCAGCTTTGGTCCATGCCGCGGCAAGTTGTTTTCGTTCACTCTGCCTTCTTCAAATCTATATAATGATTACTACATAAAACAGAACAGTTAACATCGCTGTACTTTGCTTCGGTTCATTATCTATTGATATTCATTACAGCCATGTATAGTAATGTATGTAGCAAGGGTGTCCAGAAAGGAAGTGTGGTGTGGGTGAGGATTGATGTGAGGAGGAAAATGAACAGGAGAGAGGGTAGAGCCTTGTATAGTCTTGTATACTATAGCAAGGGGTGGGAACAGAGGGTAAGGACGAGAGAAAGGACACCAGCTTCCCTTCAGTTACTTGAGTCTTCGAGCAGGTAGTACTAGTCACCCCGATTTTTGTACCGTGACCACGATGGCCTTAAGGTTAACGTACGTACGGAAGGCTAACGTACGTGCGTACGTGTCTGTGGGGGGGGGGGGGGGGGTGCGTGCGTGCGTGCGCGCGTGTCTGTGTGAATACGGGGTTCCCGCGGCATGGCTGCAAGGGCCCGAACGCCGAAATGTTTCAGCTCACCAATTTTGACCAGGGTTTCTGCCAGGCCAGCGTCATGGAGGTAATGGCCGCCCCATCTCGACACGAGCCAACCAGTGGCGATGCGGGGTGCTGCGACGCGGGGCGCAGGCTGGCACGACGCGTAGGACGCTTGCACCACTCCTGTCAATTTTCTTTATCTCACTATCATGACCCATACCCACAACAGGGGACTGCGCGAGTAGTCAGTCAGTTTTTTTTTCATTTAGTTCTATAGGTTAAAACTACTCGACTGCTATAGGTTAAAGACGATGTTAATTTGAATTGCCAATTATCGGTATTGAAATATTAAAAGCCGGCAGAATTTAGTAAGGCATAGTTTAATCTCTACGACAAATTCCTCCATAGCAAAGCAAACATCCATGTGGCTGCACTCCAGTGTAGAGGCTGCACCCGAAAGAACAGCGGCTTCTGTTAGTTCCGGGCCCAGATTTCTGAGAGGTGGTCCCAGAATTCTTTTAAGAGCGGAGTGGAGCGGTTTACTCTCGGGGAAATTCCGTTAGGCGCGGAAAAAAATGTCATCTTCATGAACGCAATAAGTTGGCTGGCACGAGCTGTCTTCGTCCTCTTTTCCATCTTCCGCTTCGTTCCCAGAACACGTGCGCCAATCTGTGCGGCGTGGAATGCAATAACTCTGGTTGGCGAGAGAGTGAGTACACACAGAAAGAAGGAGGGAGAAACAGAAAGGAAAAGAAATAGAGAGAGCGATAGGGAAGAAAGACAAAAAAAACAGAAAAAACAAAGAGCAAGAGAGAAAAAGAAAAAAATTACACCATCTCCCGCTAAAGGGAACCATGTGTAGATGTGAAGCAGCGGGCGCTAGCGCTTACACTGGCGGCGGAGTTGACGCTGGCCCTCATCGTAGCGTTGCACAGGAGAGAAAACTGGGGAGGCGCAAAGCAGGCAGTGATGGAGCAGTGTTTCCTACTGGAACATGCCAATCGCTGCTAATGGGCAATGAGAGACAGAATACTCCGACTGGACACAGAGACCCGCACTCCGCTTTTAGTTAACGCGCACGCTGCGAATTTTTATTGTTCAACAACGCACAGGAGAAATCTCCCACCGGCACCACCTTGGAGGTCAAGATCCATTGCCATATATACGGGGTGGCCAGTGAACGGTTGTGCAGCGCGAGCAGTCGGTTTTTTCAACCAAGAAACTCGCTAGCAGACGCTGCCGGCGTCGGCGTCGCGAGGGGAAAGAGGGGGGGTGCGTAGGAGAGGGGAGAGGGGGGGACGCGCATGCGCAGTGGGAGTGTGGACGCCGCGGGCAGGTATGCCTATAGGAGAGAGGGGGAGCGTAGGAGAGGAGAGAGAGGGGGGGGACGCGCATGCGCAGTGGGGAGTGTGGACGCCGCGGGCAGGGATGCCTAGAGGAGAGAGGGGGGAGCGTAGGAGAGGAGAGAGAGGGGGCACGCGCATGTGCAGTGGGAGTGTGGGCGCCGCGGGCAGGGATTCCTAGGGAGAGAGGGGGGAGCGCAAGAGGGGAGAGAGGAGGGGAGGCGCATGCGCAGTGAGGGTGTGGTTGCCACGGGGAGGGATGCCTAGAGGAGAGAGAGGGGAAGAGGAGGTTTTTATTTTTTTGAAAGGGTTTGCGCATGCGCAGTAAGGGTGGTCACGCCGGTACACCACCACCACCACCGGATTAAGCTTCGCCATAAGATGCTTCACATCTAAAAAATCTGAGAGACCTTGTCATAGCCACGTAGAGTATAGTATAGCATCTAAGTGGAAAACGAACTGAGGATGAGGAACAGGAAGGGGGTGAAGCATAGCATACGCATGTATAGCATAGTATAATGCACGGCGATTAACTTCGTCGTCCTCCTACAAGAGGCTGGCCCCCACAGTTGCCAGCCTACCTCGCGTCAATTCCCCCCATCTCAAAAGCGATCGTCCCGGTCGATGGGTTGGGGCGCAAGAGGACAGCACAATGTGGAAAGATGGTTGCGTGAAGGAAAAAAAAATAACCAATGTAACGTAGTGCATGATGGTAAGGGGTTGCGAGGTGTTGCTTATCACTCGCGGGCGTGGTAGGGCTTCATCCGGACGACATGTACAACCTCGGCACGGTGAAGGGAAGTGACGGTGAGGAGGAGTGATCTGAGGCTGATAAGGAGGGAAAGAAGGATGAAGGGAAGAGGGGGGAGCACTAGGGTGGCCTGGAGGCATACAAGTGCCTCTTTTGCACCCCCTTGTACAAACCCAGGTATAGCGCTTCCCCTATATTTTCAGTGTCATTGAAATGCGCCCGTTCCTACCATTAGCCACCCTTTCCTCTCGTCTTCTGCTATTCTACACCCTCACCAAGCCTTCGCGTCTGCCTTGCGTTCTTGGGGGAGAGCGCCCTTTAGATGGTGCCTCACGACTGAGTTCAGAGGAGCGACTTTCTTGTTCAGTTATGTTCATATCCATGAGGCGGCGTCTTGCATCCTTCGTGATCATTATGTTGGCTGTCACGATGGCTCTCAAAGAGACGCGATGTTTTTAGATGGCGTGTCTCCGTCCGTGGCGCTATGCGGGCAACCAACTGGGACGAGTCACTGCGACACTGCTGCATGCACTGTCTTTAAACTGTGCTACACGAGTGCTGTGCAGCGGTGGCGGCATTGCTTCGCACCACAACGGAATGAGTACGAAGAGACAAATTTGAGCGATGCATGACGTAGGAGAGGGACGGCGAGTCTACGGCATCTGCACGGGAACCCGTTCAGCATAGGCGTGCGCACGAGGGGGGAGCAGAGGGGGCGGCCGCCCCCCACTAGTCACCTAAGAAGGGGGTGCGCAAAGTCTGCCGCATACCTTGACTTAATAGGGAAGGAGGGCGCTGCAACGAGCCTTCGCCCCGCCCTGAAGGGGAACCCTGCGCACGCCTATGCCGCTCAGACACAGGTGCGACGCAAGCAATCATGCCCTTTCGGTGACGTCGCACGACAACTCCCTCAACAGAGGCGGACCAACGGTTCCCATTGAGGAGTGATTGTTCACCCTGGCAACACCTACTATATTTGAAAAAAAATATTACACCATATCCCGCTAAAGGGAACCATGTGTAGATGCGAAAGCAGCGGGCGCTAACACTTACACTGGCGGTAGCGTTGACGCTGGCGCTCATTGCAGCGTTGCGCAGGAGAGAAACCTGGGGAGGCGCAAAGCACGCAGTGATGGACCGGGTGTTTCCTACCGGAACACGCCAATCGCTGCTAATGGGCAATGAGAGACAGAAGACTCCGACTGTACACAGAAACCCGCAGTCCGCTTCTGGTTAACGAGCACGCTGCGAATTTTTATTGTTCAACAACGCACAGGAGAAATCTCCCACCGGCACTACCTTGCAGGTCAAGATTCAGTGCCATATATATATATACGGGGTGGCCAGCGAACGGTTGTGCAGCGCGAGCAGTCGGTTTTTTCAACCAAGAAACTCGCTAGCAGACGCTGCCTGCGTCGGCGTCGCGAGGCGAGAGAGGGGGGACGCGCATGCGCAGGGGGGGTGTGGACGCCGCGGCGAGGGATGCCTAGAGGAGAGAGGGGAGCGTGGGAGGGGAGAGAGGATGATGCGCGCATGCGCAGTGAGGGTGGTCGCCGCGGGGAGGGATGCTAGAGGAGAGAGAAAGGGGGGAGAGGAGGTTTTTTTATTTTTTAAGGGGTTTGCGCATGCGCAGTAAGGGTGGTCACGCCGCACACCACCACCACCACCACCGGATTGAACTTCGCCTTAAGCTGCTTCGCATCTAAAACGGTTGATGCCTCCTTCATAGGAATCTGTATAACACGAAAATAAAACGCGTCTTTGGAGAAGTATTTCAATGTTTACTGTACATTGATAAAAGAGTTCTTGCACAAAGTAGATTGGTGTCTGGCAGCACTGTTTAACGCGGACGCACTCATGTTGACGCTTGGTGGTTTCCATCCCGACCACAAACGTCCTTTGACTATGACCTTTGCGGTAGCTGTCGTGGTTAACGGTGAGAGCGTAATAACACAAAGCAGTGCGACAGCCAAACGAACGTCGCTGATTGGACGCAGAACTTGGGCTAAGGCCGCCATCTTGCGGCCTGTTAAAGGGCACCGCGCCTGGACTAGAAAGAAACGCAACGCGCGTCCTGTCTCCGCTCTAGCCCGGCAGCGATTTTTCTCGGGGCAAGCGTAAGCGGGTAACGCGGTATGAAATCCAGGCGAAGTAGTCGCGCATCGCAGAGCTATTTTCAGTATTGATGAACG
This sequence comes from Rhipicephalus appendiculatus, assembly GCA_030522465.1. Lineage (NCBI taxonomy): Eukaryota > Metazoa > Arthropoda > Arachnida > Ixodida > Ixodidae > Rhipicephalus > Rhipicephalus appendiculatus. The sequence goes on along the minus strand of JALIZH010013350.1, from coordinate 37,918 downwards.
TTATGAGCACAGTGTGGGAACGAGAGGTGACTCAACGCGGTGAGCCAACGTGGCGAAACTTTGTTCGGGTTCACGCACGCGCTCGTACGTGGCGCTACGCGAACGGGAGCCGCCAACCACTAAGCGCACTTGTCAAATTACAACCGATAACCCCGTCATTGTTACACAAAGCAATAAGCAATAATAAAGATGTTTCCGCATGAATTGTGGCGTAGCGGTCATTGTAAAGCGGCGCCCAGCTGTTTTACACACGTTATACCGGCCCACATGCGCCACGCGCCGTCTGGTGGAAATAAAGTGAACGGAAATAACTTTTGGACGCGGCTGCCCCGGTGCACCTCCGAGCCTTTATGTCACATCTTCATCATACACCGTGCTTATGAGTGAGGCTTGGGCTAAGGTCGCCACCTCGCAGTGTGTTAAGGTGTTGGCAAAACTGCACTTCTCTTAATGGAAATGCGCCGAATGGGACGGACGCAGTGGCGTAGCCAAGGGGGGGGGGGGTTGGGGGGGTTCAAACCCCCCCCGAAATTTTTTCAGTTTTGCTTGCGTATATATGCACGCACACATACAAACGCACGCACGAACATACATAAAGTATGGTTGAACCCCCCCCCCCCCCCGAAAAAAATTTCTGGCTACGCTACTGGACGGACGTGTCACAATGACGCGATACAGAAGCTAATCGTGCAGGCCACGGTCATAATGCATTACTTCACTTTACCGCTCCAAGACGCCAGCTCTGTAGTGTCTTCGAACTGCTCTACGTCGTGGGCCTCAAGACCAATTGGTGCTGGGAAATACGACAACTAATAGGACAAAGCACACGACGTAACTTTTCAGTGGTTACCAGGTTACTGCGGCATCACTGGTAACGAGCATGCCGACGACGCAGCTAAGAATGCTCACGAAAATGGCGAGATGGAACCTATTTCACTATCAAGAAGTGACGCAGCAGCAAAGATTAATATGCTCGCGCATGATGTCGCAAGGCCTATGTGGAACACGCCCGGTTTCCTCCACACCCGTCTTCCCAGCCTGGATCCATGCCTACAGCTTACAATTCAATCTGGCCTACCCTGGTCTGAGACGGCCATTCTCTGCCGCATGTCGCTTGGGTGTCTTTTACGAACGCCTTTGCTTGCCGCATCGGATGGGCAGACAGTGCTGCATGTGAACATTGCGGCGCTGATGAAACCGTTGAACATTCCAATGACTAGCACTGGCCATCGATGGATAGTGACGGGAGTATTAAAGGAGTGTAAGTGACGTCTTCAAAGAGTATTAGAGGCGTGTAACGTTCCACGTCACACATGTTTTATGTCGGTGCCCTCAGTACAGCTCTCAGAGACAGTCCCTCGCAGCAGTGTTTGCGCGACTTGACGACCAACCGCTTTCTGAGAAATCAATCTTGGAATGCCGTAAAGATCGAGCTTCATGCTGGAAAGCGACGAAGGCGCTGTTGTAGTTCCTGCGAGCGACCCGACTCGTTGAACGCCTGTGACACTCCGGTGCGTTTGTGTGTGTGTTTCCACTTCCCTCCCTCTCTCATTACTCTCTCCCTTACTCCTCTGTCTCCCCTTACCCCTTCCCCAGTGCAGGGTAGCCAACCAGATATTTGTTTTCTGTTAACCTCCCTGCCTTTCCGCATCACATCTATCTCACTCTATTTCTCCAAGACGCCGACAACACCCCGCCGAACAAGGAAAAGCGGTAGATATAAAGGGCGCTTTTGTCAAGCCATCGCCATGCGTGACCGTGACGCAGTGGATACCGTGCCCCGCAATTGTGTTCGTGGACGGAGAGGTCATGGGTTGGTTTCTCGTTGACATAACTTTTTTCTTTGCCGTCTGATCGTGCGCATTTTTTTCGACGTCATTTCCGTTACGGAGGTAAGTCACTGAAGTCTTGGTGGACCCGTACATGAAACACTTTCGTGTTAAAAAATAGAGGAGGCGTTGACCCATCAGAATCTGCGTGAATCTGATTTTCAAGCCCAGGCAAGGCCAACGCCGGTGAAAGAGAAGATGTTAAATGACAAGCCGAAGGACTACTCGGCCAATCCCCTGCAATGGGTATGAGCCATATGAGCGAGGAGAAGAAGAAGAAGAAGAGGTCGGCCTGGAAAGCAGGTTTCTAGCCTGCTACTTCTCACGGGGGGCAAGGGAAACTAGGGATACCGCTGAGTACTCTAAATATCCTTTCCTTTGGGTATGCTTCATTGGAATATAGTAATAGGAACGTCTGCGGGGCCGTCTGCTAATTCCTGGGTGACGCAAGGAGATTACCTTGCTAATTCACTGATGACAATGAATTCATCCGAAACCAAAATTAAAACCATTATTTCATTATTAATCATCATTAAATCTTCCCACCACAAAAAATTAATCATCTATTACGAATTATTGTTTTAATTCACACAAAATGCCTGTTTATCTTTTATTTAATTATTTTTGGGCGTCATGAAAATTACCATATCCTATTTAAAAAAAAAAACAAAGCCGCATTTCACTTTCCCTGCCTTTTGCTTAATTTTTTCATTCCCGTTAATGGCTGGCAAATTGGCCATTCCCCGTTAGTGGGTAGGAGCCAGACCTAACGAACGAGCCAGCAAGCAAAGAATACGACAGCATTGACTGACGGTGGTGGTGCAACTCTACCGCGCCAGGCAGCGCAGGGCAGCGCAGCACCAAGCGCCGTCATTCCATGGCTGCTGTCTAGACGGGGCTTCCGCCAAAGGTTGCCTGGCCCCGTCAAACACCCTGATCAAAATCGGTAAGCTGTTCGTCCCGTACGGTATTGCCGATGTCACCGCGCATGCCCGATACCATTGTAAAGATGAGCGGGCACGCACAAGTACCCTCAGATACACAAAACTCGCCCATGCGATGTCATGTGATGATTGATGTTTTGTGACGACACAGTGACGTCATGGTGACGTCGAAGGTATTTGTGGTCGGTGACGGCGTGCTCATGTTTTGTGGCGGCGTAATGATGTGATGACATTTTCCATCACTCGTGTTCATGCCGGCACCCGGGGACGCCCATTGCGCCGACGCGCTCAATTTTCGCATTTGACGAGACATCTAGGTTTCCACCTTAATAATTAGTTGTCGGCCTGTCCGATTGAACTGTGCTAGCATCCACTCACCGATAAAAGCTTGTGTGTTCGTGACGTGTATCAAACGCGGTAATAAATGAAGCCTCACGTTTGAAGCCCCGGAGGACGCAATGTGCTCAATACTGCTGCAGGAAAATTTGTCATCGATCCTCTTTTCTTTACAGAAGTGAAACATTTGTAAGCGTGTAGGTTTGTATAGCGCATTACGTAATTATCCTTTTATTGCCCTTATTGTTCCTATGACAGAACAATCAAGGAGGGTCGAAAAGAGCTCAAATATGTGCGTCCCAGCTCAATCGTGCATGTTTGCTTTCGCATCAACTTAGGCAATTATCGCGAAAATAATTCAAGACCTCGCGTTTATTTAAGATTATTTTTAGTAATACCAGAGTCCTTCAATACTTTTACTGGTCATGAAGCTTCGGCGAAAGTTTGATATAGGGATAAGAGCAACCGCTAGGTTCGCCCTCGCCCGTGCTTGGACATCGGAGCGGCCCCGCCGCTGAAATTGTTCGGCACGCGTCGTAACTGCAAAACGGGATTAAATTTACCCGTGAAGGTTGATTACATCTTCAGAGTGATGTTACCTTTAGGGAAGTTCAGGGAAGCTCTAATACAGTGCAATTCAGCGTCGAATGAGGCCTTGAAGCTAGAAATTCGAAGGCAACAAACGCACGCTGTTTCCCCTGTTATATACTGACGCTATAAAAGCATGCTCCTTTTTCCTGAAGCGTATAGTGAAAGTTTCTGGACGATCCAGAGTCATTCAAGGACTCTGGTGGATCTGAACGCGTCGCGGAAGTGCAGGTGGTTGCAACTCTTGACAGCGCATATAAACTATTTCAAGCCATATACTGTATACATTTGGTTTTTGTATCCGCAGATATCTTAAAGTGGCCCTGCAAGACTTTTTGAGCATGGTCAGAAAACGCTGCCTATCGGTAGTTGAGGCTCCCGAGAACACGTGAACCAAACATTAGCGCAGCACGCTGCTTGCAATTTACAATAAATTCTCTAAGTCAGCTACAACTCGCTTTCTCTTCTCTCGACAAATGACGCTACAAGCTCAAAAATCACTGCGTCACAGGCGAAGTATCAGCCATTGACTGATTTGAGTATGGCGCGCTTGGTCGTTACTGAGGCCGCCGCGGGAGGCCGCGACTTGTCCACGCGTGCGCGCGCGATCGCACAGAAAAGCCTCGCATTCGAAGAAAAAAAAAGAAAAAGGTGCTTAAGGTCACGAGGCGCGCGTGATGCTTTTTTTCCCCGTGCCATCTCTCTCTGCTTAGCTTCGAGCGCTTTCGTTGGGACGAAAGAAGAGAGAATGCCATTCCAGCGTGCGACAAATCTTTGTAACTCCGCTCTTAGTGGACGGATTCTAAAAATTTTTGCGGCGGTGATTTCGTGAGGCAATCGGCTGTTTTAGTGAATCCATCCCATGGCTACTTGGAAAAGTGTTACAGGGCCCCTTTAAAATAGAATCGTATTTATCGAACCTACAGCCAGTTTGAATGAATCAGTGCTTTGAATTTAGCAATTGACTAGGATCAAGGGATACTTAATATGGATTTTCACGGGTTTTCGTGTTTTGTTTTGCGTTGATTTATCACGACGGTGCTGTTCCACGTTTAAAGTTCCGTTGCTCATGTAATGTAGTTTCCTAGTCCTTCTTTACTCTGCTTGTGTAGTTTACTTATGCTGTGAATTGAAGCTACAAATTCGATGGCAACATGCTGCTTCCGCTGTGAGATATGCTACCGCTGTAAATGCATGCTACTTTTTTCCTGAAGCATATACTGAAACATTTCTTCGCGATCCACAGTCCTTCAAGGACTCTGGTGGATCTTAAGCTGTCGCCACCTTCTTGTGAACTTTTTTTTTAAATTTTGACCTTTACAATTTTGTATTAAAATAGGGCATATGAAGGATCGTTTTAGATGGCGTTCATATGCAGAAAAGAATGAAAAAAAATCAGAACGGGATGTGATATTTACATAATATTGCCCGAACTCTGCCTTTACGCGAACAGTCATAATTTGAGAATGGAGTCCCGAAATAAAACTTTTTGGCACAAAGGTAGCCAACTTAACACACTGTGCAATGAACTAGGGTGTTTGCCATTTGATGATTGGGAATTAGGTTACAGTAAAAATACCAACAAACACAAAAATAGGTGATATTTTTCTGCAATGCTTAAAAGGAATCTTTTTTAAAAAAGCTTTCCATTATTTTTTATTGATACTAGTTCATTGCACAGGTCAGTAATAAAGGAACGAGCATACAAAGTGTCAGTGGAAAAGATTCATTCGTAATGATGTTACAACTGTTTGCGTAACCAAAAAGTGAAAAAAATCAATTTTTGAGAAAAACGAGTTTAGAGTTTTTCATTGCTTGTACTAACAGGATGATGATGCCTTACACAGTGATAATCCGCCACGCTCATAGCTAGGGCCCTCCTTAGATGCCACGAGCTCTCTTTTGGCTTTTGTTGCTGCCCGTCTTTTCTTCCGGTGTTGTTTGGACTCGCCAGTGGACGGACGCTGGGCTTTCTTTACATGGTATTGGTCCCTAGTGTAGCACGCTACGATAGTGTGGTGACCAGGTTCGATGCATGCTTCTCTCAAAATATCTGCTATACTTCTGTTACCATCACTGAAGTGGCACACAGCGTCTTATAAACCAAAACGTATGATAGGCAGGCTCACGTGGACGTCTTTGGGAACCCGTTGCCAAATCATACCGGTAAAGCTCTCGTTGGCGTTTTGGGTTTTCCTTGCAGCCTCTTCTGCAAGAGCTCATCCCTACAAAGGTCAGCATACACAGTCTTCAGTTGGTTAAGTACCTCATTGGAAAGGCCTCCCTTCTGCTTGTAGCATCCACTTCCCAGAGCATTCCGTCGGTTAAAACCGCACCAACTTTCAGGGCCAAGAAGACACAGACCATGCTGCCTTGGAGTTTTATCTGTAGAACAGCAATGAAACAGGCTTGCTAACGTGGCTTACTTCATTACCTGCAAGTATCACACATTCGCTCTGATGGCAATGCCATAATAGTTCTGCAGCCTGACGATTGGAACATCAGTTAACTCTCCTTTGCCTCTAAGTCCGCGAACAGTCTTTTTCAGCTTTCGTAAGCGGCATCCGACACGCTTCTGGACGTGCCCGATACACTCAAGTTTGCGCACGCTATTTGGGCCATATATGCCCTTCTGACCGCATACCCCTTGGTGTCGCCATTTCCATAGAAGTCCACATATTTTAAACCACGACTTCTTTCTGCAGGCTCGAACATCCAGTAGAGCCCCACTTCCTCCATACCACCAGCACTACCGGTATAGTTTATGGTTTGCCCTCCATTCCAGAAATTCAGCACTTGTGGGTCTCAATTTGCTCTTCGAATGGCATGCCCTGCATTTGCTTGACATGCCTTTTACGTCTATAATCTTCCCAGTATCAATCGATATCAAGGACACGCAGCCATTCAATGAGAAAGGCCCTCACCTTAGCTACGTACCGTCCCCCTGACACACCACAGTCTGTACTTCGCACAACACAACGCACTTCACAGTGGCATTTATTATTGATTTAGATGAAACACTCTCTGCAGCTTTACAAAGCTTTGCAGATATTTTTTGGTACGCAAAATACCAAGGCGGCGGTGGCATGTTCAGCTCCAGAATACCCTTTTCCGCGCTGACGCATTGCGTATACCAGACGCAGGTTATTCTCAATAGAACTTTCTGCCTTTTTTGATGATTCAAATGAGTGTGCATATGCGCATGCACCACACACAACCGCATATGAGAAGAATATTCCATGCTGGGAGCACTCCTCCAGTTTGAGTGAGGTGTTCTTGCACTCCGGGCAGGCGAGCATAGTAAAAACATATGAAAGGATCTCCAAGTCAGTAATCCTATTACCCTGCAGTAAAGGGCCTGGTATTGTCACTTCTTAGCCGTCGTCCGATTTCGCAAGCTTTTCAGCACTCGCCGATACATCCACGTTCGCATCGCCGACGGTCGGAGCATTCACAGTATGTCGATTGTCAAAGAACTTTCGTTTCCATCGTGTTTTTACCCTGAACATAGCCAAATCTGCTTATAAAAACGTTCAGCCTATATTAGTACTATTGCTACGAAAGATACTACGTATAAAAAAGTCACAGTTTTGCCACAAGGCGAACCAATGACTGCGATGGCAACAAATCGGAATGGCAAGCTACGAATGGAAAGCAGGTCGAAACGTGCAGCGTGCTGCTCACGCACACATGACGCACGAAAACAACACGCACAGGACGAGAGCGAACTAACAACGTTCACAGCTCGACACTTAAGGCGCTGCTCAAACAAAAACGACGCACGAAACGTATTCACAGGTACAGACGAGTGCGAAATAACAAGTGTCGCAGTCGCTGTGTTTGAAAAGCGTATTTCGCAAACGGGGGGACTGCAGCGAGCGAAGTGACCTTCGTGCTCTCGGTAACTGCAACGCAGTCGTTCCGGCGAAAGCCGAAAACATACAACTCTCCCCCCACCGCGAGATAAGCGCGTGCGCGCGCGGGCGTCTACCCCCTACGGGGCAAACTATACGCACAGGAGATGAGCGCATAAGCGCACGCGTCGCGACGAGCGGGGCGCCTAGCTAAATCCCCGCCGAGCGCGCCCGTTGCGCCATCTCGCTGGTAACGCTGAAAATACGCTGAAAACACGCTGTATATAAATAGCTCGCCGTTTGAACGTTGAAGGACGTGTGCTTTCGTGGCTCAGCGGTTACCGCCGCGCGCTGCAGAGCGAGAGGTCCCTCGTTCGATGCCGCGCATCGGAAAAGTTTTTCTGAATTATTTTTCTTTGTGACTTTTATAAATGTATAGATACATATGCATATACGCGGCATGACGGCGACGCCAACGCCGACGCCGACGGCGAAAACCAGCCGAGAGTGTCCGTATTTATTCATTTATTTATTTCATTTATTTACAATACTGCCAGTCTCATGTCGAGACCATAGCAGGTGGGCGTATCGTTATATATATATTCGAGTTTCATTACAACAGGCATAAAACAAATACAGTAATTTTTTCTTTGTCAATATACAACAAGCTAATGCAAAAAACTGAACTACACTGGAACTGAAATCTAGAACACTGAAATATGAGAAATATGCGAATTTCGCAAAAACTAAAATATGCAACTGAAGAAAAAAAACGAATTAGGTTTGGTTCAGAAAAGCGGACGTTGAACAAACGTCATTACAAATAATTGGTTGAGATAATGGAAATTGAAAAACATCATTATACAAGGGCTATTTACTATTTATAACATCTTCCAATAACTTAGCAAGAACGGACTGTTATACGGTGTTAGTTATGGATGAATCTAGGCTATTCCACTCATGGACAACACGCCGAAAAAAGAAAACCGAAAGGTATCATTATTACAAAAGAATTCCTTAATTGTGTATGAATGATTATGGCGGGCAACACGGGATTGATGAAAGGTAACGTACTTTCAAGCGTCTAGTTTTAGTCGTTTGTGTATAATCTGGTGGAGAAATTTCGGGCGAGCTCCTTTTGCTCGAACAGCTAAGGTTGACATCCCTGACTATGTTAGTGGAAAAGTGCGTGAGTCACTGCTTCTTTATTTTTTTTAATAAATCTAATTGCCTTTCGCTGAATGCTTCCTAATTTACATGTATTAGTTTTAGTGTGCGGAAACCATACAACGCTAGCATATTCAAGAACAGGTCTAAAAAATGTCGTATAAGCCAAAAGTCTGACGTTAGTTGGGGCCAGTCGCGGACACCTTTTAAGAAAAAAGAGTTTTTTCAGTGCACTAGAAGTGACATTGTTAATGTGCGATGTCCATTTAAGATTCGATGTTATTGTTATACCGAGGTACTTGTGCTGTTCAACTCTGGTTACGAGGAGACCGTTAAGTTCGTACGGAAAGAGTGACGCGCACTTTTTCCGTGTCACTGTCATGCCGACTGTTTTGTTTGCATTCAGGGTCATTTGCCATCTGTCACACCAATCGGTTATCTTTGTTAGTGTTTTTTTGAGCAGAACGTGATCTTCACTGTTCTGTATTTTGCTATATATTATGCAGTCGTCTGCGAAGAGTTTAATGTTGCAATCAATGTTACTTGTTATGCCATTGATAAAAATAAAAAATAACAGTGGCCCCATTACTGAGCCCTGTGGGACGCCTGAAGTCACAGGTACGGGAGCAGATGAAGCGATTGCTATCGCAATAAAATTACGAACTACGCAGCATTAGCAGCAGTAACATGAAGCCCAGGTAAAGTAAACAGAGACCCTTGTAAGTTCACGCGTCCCCCCTACGTACATTACGTAGGGGGGACGCGTGACAAACTAAAATAGAACACAAAAATTACAGCGTTTTCTGCTGATGTTCGCTAACTTATCAGTTTCTGTTACCACACAACAATAGTTTCGGTTTAGCAACTTTTCACGACGTGTTCGAAAACTAGCTATAACTTCGGAACTAATCAAGATAAAAACATAATTCTTTCGGCAGATTAGTCTTGAATCTTTGGGGATTGTTCGAATCTCAAAATAAAAACATGTGCTTTTGAAAAAAACTGCGTTTTTAAAGGTGGTGGCATACATTAACACGTCGCGGAAGTGCAGTGGTTACAACTCTTTACAGCGCAAATCAAATCTTTCACGCTATATACTGTTGCAACTTCCTAAGGAGAAGAAGGTGCTATGTTCACGCGCGGCTCGATGCCTCGAGACACGTTCTGTTTTGTCCGTTGAGCCAGGAATGAAGCATGAGTTTTCTTCCGCATTAAAGCCTTTAAGCTCTTTACCGAAGGCGTTTGTCTCTTCATATACTGTATACATTTGGTTTTTGTATACGCAGATACCTTAAACTAGACTCGTATATCGAACCTATGAATGAATCAGTGCTTTGAATTCAGTAATTGCCAATGATAAAGGAATACTTCATGCGGCTTTTCCCCAGTTTTGGTGTTTTGTTTTGCGTTGATTTATCACTGCGGCGCTGTACTCCGTTTAAAGTTCGGTTGTTCATGCAGTGCAGTTTCCCAGTACTTCTTTACTCTGCTGTGTAGTTTACTCGTGCTATGTTTTCTCAGTCCTTCTTTACTTACTGTTAAGGCGAAAGCCTTAGATGCGTCATCAAACGTGAAAATTGACCGGATGCGTCAATTTGACACGTGACGCGAAAATATTTTGTGCTGACGTCACCATATGACGCCATCACGACGTCACAGATCAGCAGAATTTGTGATGTCACAATGACGTCACACAATGAGGCCGTCGTTTGCCTCCGTGATCATTGGGCCGATCTCGGCGGCAGTGCAAGAACAGGCCACTTGCACAAATCTTGCAATGCCACCGACCCTGGAGGCAGTGCAATAAGCACATTACTTGCATGCAGCTTCCAGAGGGGGCGAAGGCAGGATAAATACATCGACTGAATAAAAAAAAAGTTAGTTTTGCCACAAGGGCGGAACATTAAATGCGATAGCAAGAAATTGGAATGTCACACGAAGATAGACGAGCAGCTCGATACTTCCAGCTTCCCGCTGAAGCAGAAAGAAAGTAAGAAACTGTTGCTATAGGCGACACATATGCGTGTATGTGAATAAAAAAGCCCCACCTCCCCGAAGGGAATCGTGAGGAAATGCGAATGCATTTCGCGCGCGCTTGACTCCATTTATATATGGTGGTTGTGGTTCGAAGAAGGAAAAGGCGCCTAATTTCTGCAGCCCGGTCGGGAGCACGGCGCAGCGCATTTTTTTTTTTTGCTTTTTCTTGTTTTTTTTATTTTTTTTATTTATTTTTTTAATTTTTTTTCATATATAGCTCCGCCGAGCTCCGCCGCAGACCGCTTTTAGTTAACGCGCACGCTGCGAATTTTTATTGTTCAGCAACGCACAGGAGAAATCTCCCACCGGCACCACCTTGGAGGTCAAGATTCATTGCCATATATACGGGGTGGCCAGTGAACGGTTGTGCAGCGCGAGCAGTCGGTTTTTTCAACCAAGAAACTCGCTAGCAGACGCTGCCTGTGTCGGCGTCGCGAGGCGAGAGAGGGAGAGAGGGGGGGGGGGGGGCGCGCATGCGCAGTGGGAGTGTGGACGCTGCGGGCAGAGATGCCTAGAGAAGAGAGGGGGGAGCGTAGGAGAGGAGAAGAGAGGTGGGACGCGCATGCGCAGTGGGAGTGTGGACGGCGCGGGCAGGGATGCCTAGAGGAGAGAGGGGGGGAGCGTAGCAGGGGAGAGAGGAGGGGAGGCGCATGCGCAGTGAGGGTGTGGTTGCCGCGGGGAGGGATGCCAGGGGGGAGAGAGAGGGAGAGAGGAGGTTTTTTATTTTTATTTTTTTTTTGGAAGGGTTTGCGCATGCGCAGTAAGGGCGGTCACGCCGTACACCACCACCACCGGATTAAGCTTCGCCATAAGATGCTTCACATCTAACACCTGCCGGCGCGCACACCTCCTCAACCTATCCTCCTCCTCCTCCTCCGCGGACAACGCCAACGCCGCACAACGCCAACGCCGGATGCCCGACATAGCCCGACTATGAAATGCATTCGCATTTAAAAGGTGTGCAATTAGACATGATCGACCTTTGGGCCTAGCTTCGCCCACTCGTCATCATTAACGTCATGAAGATGCGTGCATTTTTCTTCCAACATCACGACTGGGTACAGAAAGGGGTCCCTTTTTTCGTGCGCGTCTCAAGGGCAGTCTTGAAAGTTAAAGAAAATGTAGAATTGTTGCGTGATAGAAAACACGCTCAAGATCCTCCGAGATCTGCATACAGCCAGCGGTAAATGGTGTGCATAAATAACTTGCCATTGTTATACCGGCACATGCATGAGGAGTGGGTGAGTGGTCTAACTCACCGCACCGCGGTGCGAGAGCTCCCTGGTTCGAATTGCCGGTTGCGGTGCCTTAGAATTTTTTCTGTTTTTCTCTGTGCCTTTGTTTCACATATATACATACATATAAATATCTGGGGCATGACGGCGACGGCGAAAATCAGCCGAAAGTGTCTATATATTTGCTGTCGCAATACAATAAGATGGCTTTTGCCTACGAGTCGTCTTAGGCGAATGCATAATGGACCCTGTGAGTTTATTACGCTCTTCAGTTGCGACTTCCACTCAATTATTTTTCTTTGTTTCCGGCATTGGTAAGCGTTTCGCTTTCCACCAGCTATGCATATGATTACATCTGCAAATAGCGTGTCAGAACCAGGCTTGTTTCGCACAACATTTAGGAATTGCTTATTGCTCCACCAAATTTAAACCCAAACGAGGCCAGCATTCGCAATCAAATATTTTGATTTAGTACAGACGTTTGCTTTTGAACACATGCACAGCGCATACCTTGTATGTATATTGTACGCTTTAAACAAATCACTCACTTGCATGACGGAGGCGCTGGTAAATAACCGCTGAAGAGTCCCTTCAAAGCAACGGATGTCTGCTTTCAATTTTTGAAGTTGTGAGGAGATGCGTGTAGCTCCGTCTGCTTGGCATGCATCCTCTACACTTTCGGTCATCTCAGTGCCTGTATAAAAAAAACGGCGAGCATTTCACTCAGTGAACTTCTGTATGACGGGCATGCAACGAGGAGGAAGGGGTCAATATGCTCACCTTCATTAACTGCGTCATTTACTACGGAAGCTGTGTCAGAGGAGCTCGCGCACAGTGTCGGTGCAGCCGCGACGGTCTCCAGCTCAGCTGATGGTTCCCGGCGACGCTTGGTAGGCGAACGAGCTCTGGACCTTTTGGCACTAGACAAATACGCCGGGAGGCCTGTGGAAAACGCTCGGCACAGCGTCCGGCAAATGTTTAGGAACGTCGCGCGACGACTTCACAAAACCACCTCCGACCATCCACTGGTCCACGCGAAATATGCCTTTCTCACCGCAGTGCTTTGCGCACACACGCACATGCGGGTAATCAAAAGTGAAACCACCAGTTTCGTGTCGCGGTATAGCGCGCTTCCACTCTAGGCAGTCACTTTTTCGTCATTTCCCTTGTAACCGGATCGACACCCAGGTACGCAGCATGTACACGGCATGCTTTCCAATCTTCAGGCACAGCTCAGTAGGCACAATAGCAGCCATACGATGAAAACTGCGCGGTGACACGCCACGATATTTTGCAGCGACACCGGTAGCCGCCTTCGCTGCCGTCTGCCCGATGCCTACAGTCTCGACGGAGCGCTGCCCCGCGGCCTCCGCTTGCAGCTTACAAAGCTCTCCCATAGAGTTCTGCGGAGCTTCATGACCAGCAAAAGTATTGAAGGACTGTGGTTATACTGGTAGTCTTAACAGTATACAAATCATAATGTGGTTCAGTCTGAGGTATATGAGCCCTTCTACAATAAGATCACTTGCGTCTGTCATCGAAAGAAACGCCATTCACTCAGAGTGACACGTCATTCTGTGTGAGTGAACAGTGTGATTTACCGACATAATAGCCTCTGTTTGCACTTTGTGGACTGACCATTTGTGTGTATATAAAATTCTCGTGCTTAAGCGGATAAGTAATGTTACATGGTGTGTTCCGCTGTGGGAAATTTATAGATGTAGAAACAACTCTTGTCATCGAATTATCAAATGCCACTGGCAGTATTCATATTATGTCATTTAGAACTAGTGCACCTGATTTAACAACGCGTATTTTGCTGTTTATAAAGCAGCGAAGCTCATGCTTGCAGGATTGATGCAGCGCGAAATGCGAAGGCGAAGGAACATATAAGCACGGGACGAGCGCTTGTCCTGTGCTTATATGTTTCTTCAGTAGAATGGAAACTTGGGCAAGTAGAAATGCTTCCATGATTGATGCAGCTCGAAATACGAAGACGAAGAAACATATAAGCACAGGACGAGCGCTCGTCCTGTGCTTATATGTTCCTTCATCTTCGTGTTTCGCGCTGCATCAATAATGCAAGCGTTTCTACTTGCCCAAATTTCCATTCTACTGAAGCTCATGTTACTCTCTGTACTGGAAATTATCGTTAGAAATTAGGACCACCGACCACTTCCCGGACAATAATAAAATACCGGAGGTACGCAGAGAGCTAACCAGACAACATTAAGATCCCGCTTCGCTGAAATGTGACACATGGCCCAACACTAGGGGTGAGCGAATATTCGAGTTTCGAATTCGAATCGAATAATACGTAATTGAATAATTCGATTCGACTTTCGAATAACTAGTATTCGAAGTACGGAATAATATTCAGTGGACGAATATCAAAACGCGACAAAGGCCAATGGTGCTACTTGGTTAGGGTTGGGTGGCCAAAACTAACGCTCACGTCGTTACAGAAGGCCTTCCGTTAAAACTTTCACCGATATACTGGTTGAAAAGTGAGCGCATGTTAATTTTAAATCCGATTGTGCAATTTCCGCACGTCATGGCTTCTTCAGAACAGTCTGGAAGGCTGTTTAACTGCCAGCGTCAAAAAATAACCAGCAGTGAGCTCGGACCTCATAGCAAAGAAGTTCAAAAATGCTTGAATGAGCTCCTGATCCCAAGAAAGGATGATCCTTCGAAATAGTGGAAAGCGCATAAATCTGCTCTTTATCCAGGCATCACCAAATTTGTTTTGTGATATCTTCTCATCCCTGCTCTTCCAGCGCCAAGTGAGCGCATGTTTTCAACTGCAGGAAACACCGCAACATCACGGCGAGAAAGTTTGAAGCAAGGTGACGTGGAAAAGCTTGTGTTTCTGCATGACCATTCGTAGTCTTTCGGTGGCAGTCGCTCACCGCGTTATGTGCTCGAGGACACGAGGAGATTGCATTTCTTTGTTTTTTTCAATTTTCAACAAAATCTTTGGTACCCGTACCAAACACTTCTCAACAATGTGACTTCCCACAATCTCGCGAACATACATATGACTCTGCAAGTGCATCGATACCTCACGCAGTCTGGTACAACACTGTATAGTCTGTACGACAGCTGTTGGGGCGTCGCGAAAGTTTACTATTTACGTAACATGTTTTGTTTTGCAGACACCCCGGTGCATATTGCGGCGATAGAGAAGTGGCCATACCCGAAAAATTCAAGTGGTGGCTGCGGCGACAAACAAGGCAGCTTTCCTTCGGGCATCGAAATTGTAAAGAAGAGGTATCACGATGAGGCAAAGGCGACATCGACGTCGCGGAGGTTGGGGCCTCCTGATGATGCCGAATGCAGAAAGCGCAGCGGATAATAAGCAAGCGCATGGGCCCGACAACAAGACCGAACCGTCTGCGAGTAAGTCAAGGGTGGTGAACACTGATGCAGACGACCAGAGAATTCAGATGACAGACACCGCGGATAATGGACCAACAGGGGGACACTGCAGTTCCGGTAATCAAAACACCCTACAGCACTCTTCCGCTATTGCGTCTAACGCTATCAACTGTGAGAACGCGTGTGCGGAATTTGCTGTAGCCGACACAACCGCAGGAGGCAGCGACGGGACACGAGATAACAAAGAGGAGGCGCGTTCCACATCTACAATCGACTCAACAGCAGGAGGCAAAGATGGCACGCTGAACAACCGAGAGGAGCCGTGTCCCAAATCTGCAGCCCCCTCAACCGCAGGGAGGCGCGCAGGACAGCCGAGACGAAGCGTCTTCCAGGAACTCAATCACCTCAACAGCAGGAGGCAAAGGTGGCCCACAGGAAAACAGAGCAGAGGTGTGTTCCAAATGTGCAGCCGTCTCAACCACAGGAGGCAAAGATGGCATGCTGAACAACCGAGAGGAGCCGTGTCCCAAATCTGCAGCCACCTCAACCGCAGGAGGCGTGCAGGACAGCCGAGACGAAGCGTCTTCCAGGAACTCAATCATTACAACAGCAGGAGGCAAAAGTAGCACGCAAGACAACCGAGATAAGGCGTGTTCAAAATGTGCAGCGCTATCAACCACTGAAGGCAAAAGATGCAGTCAGGACAACACAAAGGAGGAATCTTCGAAATGTGACCCCAACCCGACCGAAGGAGGCAAAGGTGGTACAACCACCGACAGAGACGAGGCGTGCTGCATAAGTGCAACCACTTCAACAGCAGGAAGCGAAGGCGGGAAAAAACACATCAGAGATCAGGCGTGTCCCAAATCTGGAGCCGACTCAACTGCGGGAGGCAAATGCGGAACAAAAGACTACATAGAGCAGGCGTGTTACAAATGCGGGACCACCTCAACCGCAGGCTTCAAAAGTGTGACGCAGCGCAGCAACGGTGAGGTATGCTCCCTAAGTGCAGCCGATTTAACCTTAGGAGCCAAAGGCGGGACGTTAAACAATGTTGTCAGTAGAGACACGCCATATGTAGCGAGTGCGACAGAAGCCGTCACGGAGTCTGACGCATCCGTGGCAATGGGTTATTCAACAGAGCCTGCGATTTCCGTAGTTGCAGTAGGATATGAAGATGTGGAAATCGCCTCAGTTAATGAGCCGCAGATTCATATCGAAACCTTGGCTGAGCCCGGCGTCACAATGGTTTCACTCTCCGATCCTGACGTGACAATGCGGTCGGTTTCAGAAGACGCCGCAGTTATGCCAGTGAGTGTATCACTAACGTGTATCAAGTGCCATTCTCAACTTGGGTTACAAATTTCCGGCGCCTGCAACACCGGATTGGCCGAACGTGCTGGGGCAATTGGATTACTGCCCTTCGCACAGACACGACCTGGATTGTGCGAACAGCCGCAAGGGTTCTCGGTTGCGTCCCCGTGCGCTGCGTCACCAGCATCTTCGGTAATGCAGCTATCCGGCGTCGCATCAGACTCACAGCTGCAACCGCCAACCACCCTATCTTCGATTCCCATCACACAAATGCCGCCGACAGTCCAGCCGTTCGCCACTGCGCAGCATCTGCCGTCTGGCGCTGCGCCACCCCCATCTCTGACACCAGTACCATGGACAATGCAGATGTGTGGAATACCTCCGAGCGTCCAACAACTACCCGTATTCACGTGGTCACCAAACTCAGCATATATGCCGTCAGGTTTGCCTATGCACGGCCTCCTAGAAGCCACCCAACTGCCTGATTTTAGTCTGTCTTCGTCCTCTGCAGCACAGGCTATATTTCGCGCGCGGTTTGGAGGCTGTCCCTCAAACTCCCAACTGCCACCTTCTACGATACCCACTCCATCCCTTAGACTGCATGTGCCATCGGCTGTTGTGATGCCTGGCGCGCCTACGCCTAACCAGCCGCAAACATCAACACTAGCTTCTTCATCTTTCGTGTTCCCAGGGCTTCCAGCTGCTCATATGCGAGAGGTACCCACGCCTGCCATGTTTCCACCACCGCATTACATGCCAGCGTCCCCCCAGGTACCACCACCTCTGAATGCTCAGATGTACAACTTTTCAGCATGCGTCCAACCTCCACAATTTTTGCCCCCTGCATCGAAAACACCGTCCGCACCTTATGTTGTAGGCAGCAACGTGAACAACCTGGCTCAAACCCGTGCCGTGCTACCGGTAGGATCTTTGGCGCAAGTATCACCGTGTGTTCATATGTGCGATGTTCCACGCACTGCACATTGGCAACTTCCAACAGCTATGTATTCCGGGACAATGCTACCGCCTGGCATACAAGACCAAAGCGCTAGTTCCACCAACCAGCCACAGCCTTCTCCGGCTGTTTCATCACCGCAGTTCCAACCCCAGCCATCCTCATCAGGTTTAGCAGCACCCTCACAACCGCAACCTTCTCCGGCTGTTCCATCACCACAAAATATGTCGATCCCATTTAATTCGCCTAGTTTCCAATCACTACCACCCTCCGGTTTAGCAGCACCCTCACAGCCACAACCTTCTCCGGCTGTTCCGTCACCACAGAATATGTCGATCCCCGTCATTGCGCCTAGTTTCGCATCCTTGCCAGTCTCAGGTTTAGCAGCACCCTCACCGCCACAACGTCCTGCGGTTATTTCACCTTCACAGAATATGTCGATCCCCGTCAACGTGCCTAGTCTCCAATCCCTGCCACCCTCAGGTTTAGCAGCACCCTCACACCCGCAACCTTCTCCGGCTGTTCCATCACTGCAGAATATGTCAATCCCCGTCAATGCACCCAGTTTCCCATCCTTGCCACCTTCAGGTTTAGCAGCACCCTCACAGCCACAACCTCATCCGGCTATTCCACCTTCACAGAATATGTCGATCCCCGTCAATGTGCCTAGTTTTCAATCCCTGCCACCCTCAGGTTTGGCAGCACCCTCACAGCCACAACCTTCTCTGGCAGTTCCATCACCACAAAATCTGTCGAATCCCGTCAATGCGCCTAGTTTCCAATTCCTACCACCCTCTCGTTTAGCAGCACCATCACACCAACACACTTCTCCGGCTGTTCCACCACCACAGAATATGTCAATCCCCTTTCATGCGCCTAGCTTCCAATCCCTGCCACCCTCTCGTTTAGCAGCACCCTCACAGCCACAACCTTCTCCAGCTGTTCCATCACCACAGAATATGTCGATCCTCGTCAATGCGCCTAGTTTCCCATCCTCGCCAGCCTCAGGTTTAGCAGCACCCTCACCGCCACAACCTTCTCTGGCTGTTTCATTACCACAAAATATTTCGCTCCCCTTTAATACGCCTAATTTCCTATCCCTGCCACCCTCAGGTTTAGCAGCACCCTCGCAGCCACAACCATCTCCGGTTGTTCTATCGCCACAGATTATATTGACCCCCGTGAATGCACCTAGTTTACAGCCCCGTAGCCCTCAGGTTTAGCAGCACTATCGCAGCCACAACCTTGTCCCCTGTTCGATCACCGCAGAATATGTCTATCCCTTTTAAAGCGCCTATTTTCCAACCGCAGCCAAAGTCCCGTTTAGCAACACCCTCTCAGCCACAACATTGTTCGGCTGTTCAATCACCCCAAAATTTGTTAATTTCATTTAATTCTCCTAGTTTACAACCCCTGTCATTCTCAGGCTTAGCAGTACCCTCCTAGCCGGCTATTCCATCACCACAGAATATGTCGATCCCCTCTAATGTGCCTGGCTTCCAACAACAGCCACCTTCAGGTTTAGCAATACCCTCTCAGCCACGACATTTAGTTAGCCCTCTAGTCCACAATGACCTTTGGCAGCACTCACACCGTCAGGACGGCTAAAGTGGGTTGACGAACTGGACAAGGTGCAACATGGGCGGCCTCCATCGTAGCCTTAGTGCTTCGCCTACAGACTCGCGAATGGCAACACACCAAGCATGTTAGTGATTATTGGACTCAGCAGAGTACGTTCGCGTTACTTAAGGACAGCAAACGCTTTTATAACCTGCATAATAGGACCGGTGTACCGGTTAGTCAATATTTACGCCTGAATGCGCGAAAAGGACCAGTGCACTTAATAATTCCTGATTAAAGTAGTCCAATATTCCAGGCATTCATGCCGAATATGTCAGATACAGTTGATAGGGCGAATCAGCGTACGGCGATAGTTCCTGGGCGGCTCGCCTGATGACTTTACGCTATAAAAAATTTTGCAATATTTCGCGAAAGAAAACGCTCAAACCTTCGATGGGCCTACATACGAGAGATTCTCTCCAAGACGGTATTTAAACGCACCGCACAGCACACGACCGCCCAAGGTTCGTAAATACATTGTCCTCGTTTGACTGCGATGGAATGTCAGCATCGATAAGACCAGTGGCAGAGACCTGTACTGTGTTCGTCTTGTACATATGCAATGAATGTTTCACCGTCTTTTCCCTCTGTTCGGTATGTCTACAATACATTCACACGACAAGGGATTGCATTCGTGTGTTTAGCCCGGTTGCAACAGCCGCCATTGCATGAAGTGAACGTTCTTGAATAAAGCGATGAAATTTGTACTGCATCTGTCCTTTCTCCAAGTACAAACAGGGATAATCGGGTGTCATTACGCAACATCATGGATGTATGAAGTTTTGGCATTAGGTGACACTGTTATTTTGAAAGAACACAAGCCCTTGCCGTCATAGCTGCAGAGGCCCGCTGCTGTATCATAATAATAATAATATTTGGGGTTTAATGTCCCAAAACCACCATATGATTATAGGGACGCCGTAGTGGAGGGCTACGGAAATTTCGACCATCTGGTGTTCTTTAACCTGCAATCACATCGCACAGTACACGGGCCTCTACCATTTCGCCTCCATCGAAATGCGACCGCCGCGGCCGGGATCGAACCCGCGATCTTTGGGTCAGCAGCTGAGCACCGTAGCCGCTACACTAGAGCACTGCACGGGCCGGGATTGTCGGCCCGGGCCCGGCCCGAGCCCGGCACTCGTCTAAGTTTACCCGCCCGAGCCCGGCCCGGTGACTCAAAAGCGAGACCCGGGCCCGGCCCTTACCCGAGAAAAAATTTCACCTACCCGGCCCGGCCCAACCCGACCACAGATCGGGCCCGACTGGGGCCCGAACTTATAATCTAGGCGGTGTGGCCCTGTCACATTTAGGAGGTGACAAGAAAATTACGACAAAAGAAGAGGAAGACGAGACGCTTGGCATGACGTAAAACCACGACAACAGAAGAAGAGAAAGACGAAGTGGGCGATATAAAAGCGAAGGTGACGTGGACATAGGGGGCCCTGGGTGTTCCATCGTGAGCGCGTG
This sequence comes from Rhipicephalus appendiculatus, assembly GCA_030522465.1. Taxonomy (NCBI): domain Eukaryota; kingdom Metazoa; phylum Arthropoda; class Arachnida; order Ixodida; family Ixodidae; genus Rhipicephalus; species Rhipicephalus appendiculatus. Next base: position 17,191 of record JALIZH010013350.1, on the reverse strand, counting down.
AGCTGGACACGAGCGTCGCCGGCCTGTGTTCCGGGCGCTCCAGCTCTCGTTCTACGGCAACGCACCGTAGACTCCGGCTGGCTAAAGAACCGGACGGCAACCACGAGGACCCGCAGCGGCCTGGGAGCGCCATCGGCCTGTGCACCGAGCGTCCCATCCTACGGCACCGCACCGTAGGCCCCGTCGGAGCCAGATCCTGTCCCTGGGAGACACGGGCCAGCGCAAGTACCTGCGACGCGCAGGTCACTGAACTCGGAGCCTCCCAGCGTCTACGAGAACACCAGTTCGCGTTCCTCGCCAGAGAAGGACGGCGCCTCCGACTTGGACGCCGCCGCCAACGCCAGTGCCACCCGCAACGCCTCGCCTTCTCATGAACCGGCACTCGACGCCGTGAGTTGCGCAAGCGACAAACGCTTCGTACTTTCTAGTTGTTTGTTGTCTGTAGCTTTATTTGTGGTGTTCCTATTTAGTGTGTACCTTTTTTCGCGTTTGCATTTATTCCAAGGCTAATGTGCGTTTTCTTTTCGTGTGCAATTAAAATGTGTGTGCTTAACGCTCCCGCCTCGTCCATTCTTTCTCGTCGACCGATGTCCGGAGATCCGTGACAAAAATAAGTGGTTGTGCTGGGCGTTCACAACGGAGCGCAAAAAAGAAAGCGCCGAAGAGAGTCGCAAAAGACGCGCAATGTGAGAAGGAGAAGACTTAAAGTTAGAATTTAAAGTTTGTTGCCATGCGCTAGAAAAGAAACAGAGCAAACGTAATTTAGCGGTGACTTTTGAAAGTATGTTAAACAGTTACGTGTAAGGGTATGAAATGTGATTACATGCAGTGTGTTGTGTAGTGGTCCCGCAACTGTGTAAGGACATTGGCAGTGACAGTGGTAATATGATTAATTGTATTGGATGGACAATCACGATTATTTTGTGTCAGTGGTGTACTTTTGAGTGTATTCGAGGCTGTGATGGCACTGGAAGACGAGTGTGGTGGTGGTGTAGTGTTAGCTGGAGACTGATCCTGCAGAACATTGGATTCGACCTCGTGTGAAGACATCGAAGGTTTGGAGCAGTTTTCTTCTAGAGAAAACTCTTGAAGAAGGGGGCCATTGTCACATTTAGGAGGTGACAAGAAAATTACGACAAAAGAAGAGGAAGACGAGACGCTTGGCATGACGTAAAACCACGACAACAGAAGAAGAGAAAGACGAAGTGGGCGATATAAAAGCGAAGGTGACGTGGACATAGGGGCCCTGGGTGTTCCATCGTGAGCGCGTGAGCTGGACACGAGCGTCGCCGGCCTGTGTTCCGGGCGCTCCAGCTCTCGTTCTACGGCAACGCACCGTAGACTCCGGCTGGCTAAAGAACCGGACGGCAACCACGAGGACCCGCAGCGGCCTGGGAGCGCCATCGGCCTGTGCACCGAGCGTCCCATCCTACGGCACCGCACCGTAGGCCCCGTCGGAGCCAGATCCTGTCCCTGGGAGACACGGGCCAGCGCAAGTACCTGCGACGCGCAGGTCACTGAACTCGGAGCCTCCCAGCGTCTACGAGAACACCAGTTCGCGTTCCTCGCCAGAGAAGGACGGCGCCTCCGACTTGGACGCCGCCGCCAACGCCAGTGCCACCCGCAACGCCTCGCCTTCTCATGAACCGGCACTCGACGCCGTGAGTTGCGCAAGCGACAAACGCTTCGTACTTTCTAGTTGTTTGTTGTCTGTAGCTTTATTTGTGGTGTTCCTATTTAGTGTGTACCTTTTTTCGCGTTTGCATTTATTCCAAGGCTAATGTGCGTTTTCTTTTCGTGTGCAATTAAAATGTGTGTGCTTAACGCTCCCGCCTCGTCCATTCTTTCTCGTCGACCGATGTCCGGAGATCCGTGACAGGCCCGAACATCGAATCGACAGCAAGTCGTTTTAAGTAGCAAATGTCTACGTTTTGTTGGCGCATGCTACGCCAACAAGCATGCTTTAATCTACGGTAATTACTTGCACAAAAGGGCTTTACATTGGTAACAGATTACCGGAGATACTAGGTACGATGAGCGATCATTCGATATAGCTATACTGTACATATTGTTTCTACAAATACAATGGTAATCATCAAAAGGGTTAGGTAGCAGATATTGTAGCAAGAAAAGTGGTTTGCAGCGTCAGTTTAGTTTCGACATTGCGCGCAATAAGAACAGCGGAGACAGACAACAGAATGATATCTTTGCTTTGTTTATATTGCGCTCCTTGTTGAAATTTAAAGTAATACTGCAGCAAAACCTCAAAGTTTTGCGGAAATATTGAAAATGAATTCGTGCGATTACATCGAAAAGAAGTCGTCACTTATCGAAGTTTTCAGCGGGTGGTCTTAATTTCTACGTTTTTATGAACGTGCGCCAAGCCACCCGGCCTACGCGAGTTGGAAGCCGTGACGTCATGACACCCTCATTTGACAGCCGTCCGTTCAGCCACCGTACGTCTTCCTTGTCAGTCAGGCAGTCCAGGCCAGCAACATGGTCCAACGTGCAGCGGCACCAGTAGATAAATTAATGTTACAGAGTGTGCATAATACGTGGTTTTAGCAGCTTCGTTGCGGCAGAAAAGCAGTTATTGCGGCTTAATCGAGGCATCGTAGTTCGTCGCTTTGTGTTTACCCATGCGGTCGGCGTTCGACCGTTGCGCATTTCATTTTTGCGCGACGAGGCACCGAATGTGTGGAATTTCTCAGCCGTTTCATAACGCTGTGCACACGACAGCCGCTGTCACATCCACGCTGCCTGAAGCCATTTACAGGTTGAATTAATGGAAATTAGTTGGCTTCGTCACGATGAAGAGCACGGGCGATTCGAAAGCATGCCTCGATCGTTTGCGCTTATCACAGGTAGATTGGCGCCACAGTCCCATGGTTTTGTTGTTCCTTTTTTTTTTTTGTCAGACGTAGCTAAGTGAAGCGACAAAGTGTTCCGAGCTAGCAAATAAAGTCCATTTTCAATGTGTCCACGCTTGGCGGGATGGCTGAGCAGTACGCATCCAAAGTCTACACCGCGTCTCATCTTATAGGAAACGTTTGGGACGGTGTGTTGCGACAAACGATGCTGTTATGGCAGCTTTAGCGCAGCAGTAAGACATTTCTTTTCGCCTGGACGAACGCTTCGAAACCGAAGACCGACCGCGGGAAGGCATGTGTTATACAACTTCGATAAGATTCCCCGACGTTTCAGACGGACCATACTTGCAAGTGAGTAGCGCCCACAGCGATGAAGAGGCACCGCGGCCTCCGCGGCTGCTGCGGCCGCGCGTGCAGGGTGTCGTGACATATTGCAGCTGCTAACGACGGCCGTAGGGCGCTAGGCACAACCGAAAATCGCTGAAAAAAGATGTTTCTAGACCTTTTTTTCTTTCAAATCACCTAAACTTGTTCTATTTGCCATTTTCAGCAGTTAAACTATTGTTCTGCTATGAAATATCGCCCGCAGACTTATCGTTCCGTATTCCTTTAAAGCATGTTCTAATCAAACCCAATCGTGCTCCCTTCTCGATATATAGCACCATTTTCAGCATAGTAGCGCCCTGGCACGGCAAGAGAAAGAGAGGGTAAAAAGCCAAATTTATTAGCTTTGTTGTAAATACGCTAACCTAGATAAAAATTATAACGTACTCCGCGCACTACGTGTGCTTTTCTAAATACGTATAAACAGCCGAAAGGACGAAAAAAACAATTGGTATAGCATTATTTCGATATATCACACCACTGCTAGAATATACAGTCCGTAGGGCCGAAGAACTTGTGTCTCTGTTTATTGTTTGCTGACTTTCTCGTTTGCTTTTACCTGTACTTTTTTACTCACTCCCCGCTCCCTTCTCTTCTCCTCACTCACTCCTAATGCCTTTGGCCTTTAGGGCATCAATAAATGAAAATGAAATGAAATAAGTTTTTGTGGCATAGCTTACAGTTCATTTCTTCACGTGTTTATTGTGCCAAAAGTGCGAATTATCAAGAGATTCTGGCTGTAAGTACGCCATGCTCTGTTGCATCAGATATCCTTCCGCGCTACAGTTTCATCAACTGCTTGGGCTAGCCGAAGGGGCGCACGAAATCTGATCTTTCGAATTGTGAAGGCGTCGGCAGTCGTAGTTGTCAGCCTCCGCCCCCCCTGCAGCAAATTTCGGACGTCTCTGCGGATTTATGCAGAATGTACATAGCTTTCCAGCCCATTACTTCAATTCTCTTGTTACCAAGCGTCCTACCACTCTTCAATATAATCAATAAAACTCCTCTATGAGAGCCTCTTGCAGGTTTGAGCAGTGTATATAATTTGATCTCTTTTCGGGGTTCATTCCAGTTTGGTAATAAAGGCGCGAAAAGCTTCTCGATGCTTACGCAATGTATGCATATGATTCAAGGTAAGGGGACATCACCCGGTACGGAATCAGTGCGGAATCAAAGAAGCCTAATCACTGAGCTGGAAATCCAAAGACTCGCAGCCAGATTCACATGTTCTAGGTACAAAAATCAGACTCAGTTACCGAGGATGCTGTGAATTGGAATTGCTTGAAATTAGGCCAAAGAGGAACGGAATAAAGTTATTTTTTCAGGTTCTCAAGGGTCACAGAAATGTTGATAAAAGTATACACATACGAGAGCCTGGTAGAATTAGCAAAAGAATAAATCATGGTGCAGTCATTAGACCTTACGCCGCCCGCACAAACGTCTTTCGGTGTCCGTTTTTCCACAACGTTATACAAAAATGGAATGTGCTACGTGCACAAATTCCTGAATGCACAGATTTAAAGGCTTTTGAACATTTGCTTGACAGCTATGTCCCTAAAATTCGTTGGGTGGTATCGTGATGTTTTGCGTCTCTTGTCATGCCAACTGTTGACGATTTTCGGATTGCTTTGGTTATTTTTGTTGACATTTGATGTTACTTGAGTGTTTTATACATCAGTTGTTATTTTATGTACGCCCTCCCTCTAATGACCCACAAATGTGGGTTAACAGTATGTTCAAATAAATATTTATATAAATTCGTAGCTATCTTGTTGATTCCAACGCTGTTGCGGCAGTAACGTCTAGCTCTCGCACGATATAGCTCAGACGTTAATAATGTGGGTACATAAAGCAGGGTGTGCATGTACAAGTCACGTCACATGACCACGGTGAGCCGTGATGGAGCCACGGAAAAAGATAGTGTCTTTATAGCGAGTCCATGTAACAAACTCCGCGCAGACCTTCCGCTTTAGTGGACTGCGGGAACTTTCAAGAACGTTGCCCTGCTTTGGAGCTCTGTGATCGCTCTTCCAATGATAAATTATAGATATAAATTAAATATGTAAATTTATTACATTGCATTCATTAGTGCGATTACAAAATATCATTCCGGGTACAAAATAATAGCGAATGCAATTAATAAATCGCAGAATAGTGAAGTGTTAGCTATATAAGTGCCTAGTCTATCGTGTAGCCCCATATGCAAGAAGCAAAAGAAGTTCAGGAATTGTCCCTCATATAGCTTCTCCAAATAGCTTGCCCCACACAAAAGAAATGTTTTTTCGAGATACAATATGTGGAACATACATGTATGCACAACGTATGTGGCACAATCTTAAGAACTGAGCAAATTCCAAGCCCGGCCCGACCCGAGCCCGCCACCTCAAACCCGGGCCTGGCCCTAAGCCCGGAGCTTCAGGCCCGGGCCCGGCCCGGGCCCGCCGTGAAACCCACTTTACCCGGCCCGGCCCGGCCCACGGGCCGGGCCGGGCCCGGGTTTTCGGGTAGGCCCGAGCCCGTGCAGTGCTCTACGCTACGCCACCGTGGCGGACTCTGCTGTATCAGTGAATAATTGAACGTTTGTTCGAAATTTCGGTTGATCTTGCTGACTCATCATGGCAACAAGACATCGGCATTCTAAAAAAGCAGTTTTGAGAGATGTTTGCACGCATTATTATAAGCAGACATCAAAATGCCGGAAATCCGTCCAACGCAGTTGTTTTCGAGGAAGGCATGCAAAAGATTTGATTTCATGTTGAACAACAAAAAAAGTCAGTTTCGCCACTAATGCGAAGCAATGAATGCGATAGCAAGAAATTAGTTTGTCACACGAAGAACGACAAGCAGCTCGATACTTGCAACGCGCCGCAACAGCACAAAGAAGGACGCTCGAAAAGTACGCATAGGTATACACAGGACAAGCGTGAACAACTGTCGCAGTTGTTACGCGTGTGTATTTGAGCAACGCGCTGCGAATGTCCACATACAGAAGCCGACGCTGTTGTTGCTGCCTCTGACATGGCTCATACCCACTCAGGGGGGATTAGCCAAGGAGTGATTCAAATTCAAATTCAATTTTATTCAGCATTTTCTTTACAAAGTTTGCGGGAAAAAAATGCAAGGATAAGAGCAAAAAGCTGATATGTTAGCAGCTTGACTATGATCATATGATTATATGCATAGGCGTGCGCACGAGGGGGGGCAAGAGGGCGTCAACCCCCCCCCCCCTTAGTCACCTAAGAAGGGGGGGGGCGCAAAGTCTGCTGCATACATTGACTTAATAGGGGAGGGGGCGCTGCAATAGACCTTCGCCCCCCCCCCCCCCCCTGAAGGGTAATCTTGCGCACGCCTATGAATATATGACTTTTCGACGCTGTTTGATACTTCTTTTTCTGATAAACTGCGGCACGTGGAATGACCCCTCCGCCTTTCTTGCCACGCGGTGGCGTCTGACGCCAAGTGTGCCGGTGTCCTTTTTTTTCCTTGTACATCATGAGTGGTACAGAAGGGAGCCACTTATTCGTGCGCATCTCAAGGGCAGTTTTCAATTTGAAAGAAACTGTAAAAGCGTTGCGTGATAGAAAACACGCTCAAGCTGTTCCGAGATCTGCGTACCGCGAGTGGTAAATGGTGCATATGAATATCTTGCCGTTAAATCCCTGGCACGAAAAAAAAATGGCCTGTGGCTGTGTTGGCTAGCGCAGCAGGCTGCGGAGCGAGGGGGTCGCTGGTTCGAATCCCCGATCAGGCGGTTTGGAATTTTTTTCTACCAATTTATTTTTCTTTGTGCCTTTTTTATATATACACCTACATATATATATATCCGGGACATGACGGCGTCGACAGACGGCGAGGGCGAAAATCAGCCGAGAGTGTCCATATAATTGCTATCGCAATAAAAAGCATCTCTGCTTCCAGGGAAACCTCGGCCATGTAACTGCCATCGTTTATAGAACCACGTAAGGAATTTTCACGACGATGATTCTGATTATCAATAACAATTTGTTCTGATTATTCAATTCAACAATTGATTCAAAAATTCTGATTATCAATAACTTTTTATCAATAACATAATAGCACTCCAGACAGGGAACCTGCCGCTACTCGTAAAGCGAAACAGAGAATTATTGCTCACTGGCAGCTCTAAGATGCAGGGCTTAAACTTGGGGCAGAACAAGGACACTCGAAAAAAGGTTAAGGAACACAGAGTGCCATAGAGCGGCCTAACTTTTACAGATCGAAATATCACACTGGTTCGGTGAACGAACAGGGGAGGCTATATTCAAGTTGACATTAAGCTATATAAATGTACCTAAGACGGCCACGCAATGGGCACGACAGTCAACTGGTGTACAGCAAGGGCGACAGGATGATTGCCAACGGATGCGAAACACACCGAAGGACACCAGGGGGGATAGCGTGGCGCAATTAAAGGGCTTCTCACTAGGTTTGACGATTTTCAGCTGACGAGCGCAATGCATAGACTGGGCGTTCACGATCACGTCTGCCAGAATTTGCAACGCTAAGCGCCGTCGAAAGGGGTCAAATTTCAAGCTGAACGCTGCTTGCCCTCCTTCTCGCGGGCGCGTGCCCAGAGAATGAGGGGATGACGTAGACGATGGAATGGCCCCACGTGGACGGTAGTGCTGTGACGTCTCTCCCTATACGTAGAAGACTGCTCTGACGTCGCTAACGGCTGCACGTGACACTGCGATAACTATTTGACACGGCGTGTAGTTTGTGTAATTTGTTGCTTGAATAAAGCACACAAACGGAATGTGCGCGTTGTCTTTTTTTAATTTTACTGCGAATCGCAGCGAGAACCGAGACTAATGTACCTCCGTTTCGCATGCGTTCATGTTCTGGCGCTTCGCGCGTCGTGCTGACGCCACCCCTCACAACGAAACTAATTTTCTAGCCCGTTCCAGCACTCATTAGGCTCATTTATCCTCCCGCGTCTAACTAAATGTTCATGCGGCACACCGCTAGACTCGCGTCCGCACAAATGTCGCAGCTTTCATGCTCAGTAATAGGCTGAAAGCCAAGTGATCGGCGAGGGCGCATTCGGCATAGCTTGAAGAGATGAAGCGCAGAGAACGCCGCCACAACACCGCTCACGTCTCGGGGGCTCGGGTTGGTTCGGGCACGCCATACGCTCGTGAACTTGTGTGCGCATGACGTGTTCATGCGTATGCGTGATGTGATCCTCCCGCTCGCGTGCCGAAGAGGGCTGGGAAGGGATTTGGTTTGCGAAGGCTTACACGGGGCGATCGGCAAGCGCTTCAAGCTCGCCTCCTCGCATCATGGTATCGCGCCGCCTCAAAACATTGGTTTCCTAAGCTTCTAACGGAAGAATGGGAAAAATTTTTGTGGCATATTGCCCTTTATTCGGCGCACAATAACTTTCAGTGTTATATTCGTTATGACACCTGGTGAGGGGCCCTTTAAGGAGCTCGCCGCCATCAAATGGAATGAGCTCGAAGAAGATGAGCAAATTGGATATCACTGCGAAAGGCTTTCGTCCTGCAGAAGACGTGAATTAGGCTGACAACGATGATTATGATGCTGGCACACGTTCAGAAAAATATAAAGGGCGTTTACTTATACGAAACACTTGAAACCGGTCATTGCTACAGGTGCTAGCTTATATAGAACCTTGGTTTATATGTAAGCTATACCTAGGGTTTCTCAGCCATCCGCTTTGAAGGGGACTCGGGATTCCTATTTCATCGAACATGGTTTACGCGACAGGGTTGAGATACAGGTACTTTATTTTGCATATTCATTGAAGTAGTTTACTCATTGCGAAGTTACAAGATGTTCAACTCCCATTTTTCTGGAATAGACGGCGGTGAATTACAGGGAAAGTAGTTTTTACACTTTGTTGTCGAGTTCTGCATGGTGCAAACATACGTTCAGCGCGCTTTCAGAATATCGCGCTGATGTTGAGCCGGCGGTCTCAACATCAGCGCGATATTCTGGAAGCGCGCTGAACATATCTTTTGCACCATGCAGAACTCGACAACCAACTATAAATAGTTTTTGAACATTCAAGATTGTTTTTCATCGCCGTCTTTCTTCTCACCATCACCCACGCCTTTTCTCTCCGCTCTTTATCACCCTCTCTCCTCTCTTCATGCTGAGTAGCATTCCAAAAATTGATTCAGGCCGACCTCTCAGCTTTCTTGACGCAACAGGCTCTATCTATCTCTCTCTCATACACACACAACAGGTGATTTTGGCGGCGTAGTTTGCCGCCACCGGTTATAATTTTTTCGTTATAGCCATATATAGTAATGTATAGCAAGGGTGTGCAAAAAGGAAGTGAGGGTGATTATTGATGTGAGGAAAAAAGTAGCAGGGGAGATCGTAAAGCATAGCATAGTCTTATATAATATAACAAGAGGTGGGAACACGGAATGGAGGAGGGGAAGGCCACCAGCTACGCCCTGTTCCTTCAGTCTTGGCACAGGTAGTACAAGCTACCAAAATTTCTTTATCGTGACCACGATAGCAATAAGCTGAAAGTTAATGCTAATATACTATGTGTGTGTGTGTGTGTTTGTGTGTGTGTGCGCGTGTGTGTTTGTGTGTGCGCGCGTGTTTGTGTGTGTTTGTGTGTGTTTGTGTGTGTGTGTGTTTGTGTGTGTGTGCGTGTGTGTTTGTGCGTGTGTGTGTTTCAGCTCACCGATTTTAACCAGAGTTCACCGATTTTAACCGCCCCATCTCGACACGAGACAACTAGTGACGATGCTGGGTGCAGCGACGCGCGGCGCGGGCTCACACGACGCGTAGGACGCTTGAACTACTCCTGTCAATGTTCTTGATCTCAGTATCATGACCCATACCCAATGCAGGGGATTGCCCAAGTAGTGAGTTAGTTATTTCATGTGGTTCTAAAGGTTAAAACTACTAGGCTGTTAGACCACGTTAACTTGAATTGCATATTATAGGTAATGAAACAGCTAAAGCTGGTAGAATTTCGCAAGGCATAATTTCAATCTGCGATATATTCTTACCTAGCCTAAGCAGACATCCATGTGGCTGTGTCGCAGTGCCGAGGCGCTCACACAAAAGAATAACTGATTCTGTTAGTTCCTGGCCCAGCTTTCCAAGAGCTGGTCCCTGTATTCGTTTAAGAGCGGAGTGACACTGTTTACGCTTGGAGAAAGTTCGTTAGGCACGGAAAAACATATGATCTTCATGAACGCAATAATTTAGCTGACACGTGCTCCCATCGGCCTGTCTCCATCTTCCGTTTCATTCCCATAACACGTGCGTCAATTTGTGCGGCGTCGAATGCAATAAGTGTGATGAACGATGAACTTAGTACACACAGAGAGAAAAAGCAACAGAAAGAAAAAGAAATGGAAAGAGAGAAAGGGAAGAAAGATACAAACATGACAGAAAAAAACAGAGAGAAAGAGAAAAAAGTCAGTTTCGCCGCAAGGGCGAAGCAATGAATGCGATAGAAAGAAATTGCAATGTGACACGATGATCGACGAGCAGCTCGATACTTGCAGCTTCCCGAGGAAGCACAAAGATGGGCGCTCGAAAACGACGCGCAGGCATACACAGGACAAGCGCGAACCAACTGTCAGTTTCTACGCCTTTGTGTTTGAGCAACGCGCTGCAATTGTCGACAGCGCAGAACCACACGTTATTAGATATTTCTTCTTCTTTTAAAGTATGGCGCGCGGAATGACCCCGCTGCGTCTCCTGCCACGCGGTGGCGTCTGAAGCAAGGTGTGCGCGGTGTTCTTTGTTTTTTTTTTTCTTCCACATCACGACTGGGTACAGAAAGGGGCCCCTTTTTCGTGCGCGTCTGAAGGGCAGTTTTCAAAGTGAAAGAAAATGTAGGAGCGTTGCGTGATAGAAAACACGCTCAAGCTCCTCCGAGATCTGCATACAGCCAGCGGTAAATGGGGTCTATAAATAGCTTGCTGTTATTATGCCGGCGTACGCATGGTGTGTGGCTGTGTGGTCTAAGGCAGCGCGCTGCAGCGCGAGGTGTCGCTGGTTCGAATCCCAGGTCGGGTGCCTTAAAATTTTTTTCTTCTGACAGTTTTCTTTGTGCCTTTTTTTATATACATACACGCTTATACATATCCGAAGCATGACGGCGACGGGAAAAATCAGCCGAGAGTGTCCATATAATTGCTATCGCAATAAAAATTTAAGAAAGAGAAAGAAACCGTGCCATAGCCACGTATCGCATAGTATAGCAACAAAGTGGGAAAAGGAAGTAATAATAATATCTTGGGTTTTACATCCCAAAACCACCATATGATTATGGGAGATGCCGTAGTGGAGGGCTCCGGAAATTTTGACCATCTGGTGTTCTTTAACGAGCACTGACATCGCACAGTACACGGGCCTCTACCATTTCGCCTCCATCGAAATGCGACCGCCGCGACCGGGATCGAACCCGCAACTTTCGGGTCAGCAGCTGAGCACCTCAACCAAGGCTCTACCGCGGCGGACGAAAAGGAAGTAAGAATCAGGAGTAGGGAGAGGGGGAAGCATAGCATAGGCATGTATAGCATAGTCTATCAAGGCGTGGGGTAGGGACGTGAGGGCGATGAGGAGGGAAAGGAGGATAAATTGAAGAGGGGGAGCACTAGCGTGGCCTGGGAGATCCCATTGCCCCTTTCAAACCCCCTTGTAGGCGCTCATGGTACAAGCCCAGGCCGCGCATCCTCTTCATTTTTTAGTCTCAGTCAGATGCGCCCGTTCCAACCATTCACCACCCTTTCCTCTCGTCCTCTCCGACTCGAGCCCCTCACCTTGCCTTCGCGTTTGTTTCCATTCCAGGGGGGGAGTACCCTTTACGTGGTGCCTCACGTGACTGAGTTTGGAGGAGGAGGAGGAGGATAATACTTTATTTAAAAGAAAGTTCAGGGGTTTGGAGCCGACCGCTTGTCTGCGGTGACCTCTTCTGCCCATGCAACGACGGCTTATTGCAGTTCTTCGTTGGGGGGACTGTATTCAAATCTCCCATGTCGCTTCTGAGGGAGCTGGCAAAAGCTCTTCGATCGGGGGAAGACCCTCGCATTCCCAGAAAATGTGTCTTTGGTTTACTATGAAATTTTTATCACAATTTGTGCATATTGAATCAACCTCGGAGGAGGTACTTTATTGTACAGTTCTGTTCATATCCGTGAGGCGGCTTCTTTGTCCCCTCATGTTCATTATGCTGACTGTTACGCTGGCTCTCAAAGAGACGCGGTGTTTTGAGATTGCGTGTCTCTGTTCGTGGCCCTATGCGGGCAACCAAAAGGGACGAGTGACTGCGACACTGCTGCATACGCTGGCTTTAAACTGTGCATTACAAGTGCTGTGAGGCGGCGGTGGTATTGCTTCGAGTCGCAAAGGAAGGAGTACGAAGCAACGAATTAGGCGCATGCATGATGTAGGAGAGGGACGGCGAGTCTACCCCATCTCCACGGGAACGCGCTCAGACCCACGTGTGATGCAAGCAGTCATACCCTTTAGGTGGAGTCGCACTTCGACAACTCCCTGAACGGAGGCGGACCAGCGGTTCCCATTGAGGAGTGATGGTTTGCATTGACAATGCCTCCTATATGAAAGAGTCAGTTTTGCCGCTAGGGCGAAGCGATGAATGCGATAGCAAGCAATTGCAATCTCACACTAAGAAAGACAAGCAGCTCGATACTTTCAGCACACCGCTGAGGCAGAAAGGACGCTCGAAAAAAACGCCCAGGAATACATAGCACAAGCGTGAACTAACGACTGTAGCAGTTGTTACGCCTTTGTGTTTGAGCAACACTCTGCAAGTGTCGACAATGCAGAACCCGACGATCTTAGATATTTCTTTTTCTTTTAAACTGCGGCGCGTGGAGTGACCCTGCTGCGTCTCCTGCCACGAGGTGAGTCTGATACAAGGTGTGCCTAGAGTTACTGTATATGCTACCGCAGGCAGCCAAAGGAGCCATATGCAGTAACTCTAGGTGCACCCGGTGTTCTTTTTTTTTTTTTTTTTTGGGCCCATCACGAGTGAGTCAGAAAGCGGCCACTTTTTCGTGGCAGTCTAAAGGGCAGTTTTCAAATTGAAGGAAAATGTAGGAGCGGTAAATGGTGTATATAATTATTTCGCCGTTATAACTCCAGCGCATGCATGGGGCGTGGTTGAGTTGTCTAACGCAGCGCGCTGCGGAATGAGGGGTCGCTGGATCGCATCCCCCTGTCGGGTGCTTCGGAATTTCTTTCTTCTAACTTTTTTTGCCTTTTTTATATATGTACATAAATATACGTATCCGGGACATAACGCAAACGGCGAAAATATGCCGACAGTGTCCATATAATTGCTATCGCAAGAAAAACTAGAGCAGCCGTTGACGCAGGAAACAACTCGTTGCTCTAATCTGATCTTCAAGCTCAGGCACGATCAACATCGGCGAAAGATAAGATGTTTAATGACAAGAAGGAGGAGAGGTCGGCCTGGAAAGCAGGTTTCTAGACTGCTACTTCTCACTGGGGTAAGGGAAACTAGGAATACCACTAAGTACTCTAGATATTCTTTCCCTTGGGTCTGCTTCAATGCAATGTAGTAACAGTAAAGTCTGCGAAGCCCGCTGCTAATTCCCGGGTGACACAAGGATTTTACCTTGCGAATTCACTGATCAGAATTAATTCATCCTAAACCAAAATTAAAATCATTTTTTCGTTATTAATCAGCATTAATTCTCGCAATATTAGAAATTATCTCTTTTAATTAACAAAACTTCCTATTCATTTCATTGTTTATTTAATTTATCCGCACCAGGAAAATTAACATATTCTATTTTTAGAAAAACAGACATTTCTCTTTCCATACCTTCGTCTTCATCTTCGCATTTATATTACCGGCTGGCTTCTTGGCCAATACCCCATAGTGGGTAGGAGCCAGATCTAAGGAACGAGCCAGCAAGAAAATAATGCGGCAGCAGTGACAGACGGCGGTGGCGTAAGTCTACCGCGCCAGCGAGCGCCGGGCGGCGCGACACCCAAGCGTCGTTCCTCATTGGCTGCAGTCAAAACGGGCCTTCCGCCAACGGTTTCCTAGACCCGTCAAACACCCTGATCGAAATTGGTAAGCTGAAACGTATATTTGTTCGTCCTGTGCGGCATCGCCGATGTCACGGTGCATTCTCGGTACCATTCTAAAGATGAGCGCGCACATACATGCACACACAGATACACAAAACTCTGCCATGTGATGTCATATCATGACTCATGTTATGTGACGGCTAGTTACGTCACGACACGTCATGGTAACGTCCCAGCTATTTGCAATTTCTGACGACGTGATGACGTCATATGGTGACGTCGTCACGTGATGACTTTTAACACGAAATTGTTTTATGCCGGAGTCCACCACGGCTCCACTGACGTATTTCCGTCACGGATATGACGTTTCAAAATATACACGAACAGATGGCAAAGAAAAAAGTCACAGTTTCACCGCAAGGGTGAAGCAATGAATGCGATAGCAAAAAATTGTAATGTTATACGAAGTGAGGCTGGCAGCTAATTCTTTTTGGATCCGATCTCTGCAACTCTAGAAAACGCTTGTTTAAGAGAATTGCCTTCGCGTTGAGAGCGCAGCACGTAGAAGGGTACGCCGGCCCGGCCGCCGAGAAGGGGGAGATGAGAAGGGGAGATAAAGCGCGCGCCCGCGCCCGCGCCCGCGCTCGTAAAATCGAACGTCGCCCCCCCGCCCCCCCGGCTGTCGGCCGCCGAGAAGGGAGATAACGCGCGCGCCCCCCGCTCGTAAAATCAAGGTCGCTCGAGGGACGGGACCACCCCCCTCGCGTCTTTTCACGCTCACGAACGACTGGCGGGCCCGGTTACATATATACATATACATACGGCAAATGACGCCGACGCCGACGGCGAAAACCAGCCGCGAGTGTCCATATAATTGCTATCGCAATAAAAAACAAGAAAAATTCTGCCATAGGGAGTTGGAACCTATGACCTCTGGCTACCGCAGCGCGCGGCGTGGAACGACTCGGCTGGGCACCGTACGTTCCTCGGAGTGCTAAAAGCGAGCTATTTATATACACCATTTACTGTCGGCGGTACTCAGAGATCAGCGATATCAGCGTTTATTCGTTATCACTGTCGAGATGGCGCGACCGTCGCGAGGGTATGCTTTAAAGATCGCAGCTCCGCGTGTTCCGATGCGCGCGCGCTTATCTCACGATCTGGGCGGTTTTTATACGTCTTGTGCTGGCGTTGAAGTTCCGGAGAGGACGAAGGTCATTTCGCTCGCTGCAGCGGCCGCGTTTGCGAAAGGTGCGCGCTTCTCAGACGCAAAGAAGTAACTGCGGCAGTTAATTCGCGCTTGCCCGTGTACTTAAATTTAGGTGCGAGGGTAAAGAACCCCGGGCGGTTGAAATTTCCGGAGCCCTCCTCTACGGCGTCTCTCATAATCACATCGTGGTTTTGGGACGTTAAACCCCAGGTATTAGTGTCAGTTCTCGCTCGTCCTGTGTATACTTGTGTGTTCGTTCCGTGCGTCCTTCGCTGTGTTTGAGCAGCAAGCTTAAAGTGTCGAGCTGTGACAGGTGTTTGTTCGCGCTCGTCCTGTGTATGTTATTTTCGTGCCACCTTACTGCTTGAGGAGTGAACAGGGTTGCCGTTGGGTGGACATGAAAAGGCGCCAGAACTCACGCCAACAGTAGCCAAAGTAGCCATAGTCATCTCATATTACGCCAAATTTCTAGCTAAATAGAACAGAAGCGGTATTATTAACAGAGTCTTTACTATTGATGAATAAATAAAACCATTTTGAATAAGTAAAACCACAAGTTTAAAAAAGAGCCATGGAGCCAACTGGAAATTTTCGCCGCCAACGGGGCCCACAAGTAGCCAATTTGGCGCAAAGTAGCCACCAACGGCAACCGTGGGAGTGAGGTGCAAGTTTAGAGCTGCTTGCCGTTCACCGCGTGACATTACAATTTATTGCTATAGCATTCATTCCTTTGGCCTTGTGGCGAAACAATGCACAACAAACGCTCAACAACCTCTGTGAAGACACGTTTCACTTTCGTGTTTTACCGATTCCCATGACGAAGGGATCAGCCATGTTGTATTTCCATCCCTCGTCTGGATGCCCACACTCGCAGACGCCCACCGCGCCAACGCCGACGGTGAATTTTCGCATTTGATGAGATATCTAAGGTGTTCGCCTTAATAATTAACTGTCGGCCTGTCCGCTTGAACTCTCAGCTGTTTACCAATAAAAGCTTGCGTGGCCATCACGCGAATCAAATGGGACAGCAAGTGAAGCCTCACGCCTGGCCCTCCAGAGGAAGAATATGCTCAATACCCCAGCAGGAAAATGTGTCATAGACCCTCTTTTCGCTACAAGAATGAAACTTTTACAAGAGTTTAGATATGTATAGCCCATTACGTAATCACCCTGTTCTTACTCTTATCGTTCCTAGGACAGAACAAATAAGGGGGCTCGAAAAAAGCTCGAAATGTGCACGCCCCAGCTCAATCGCGCATGTGTACTTTCGCATTGACTTGGGCAATCATCGCGAAGAGAATTCTAGACTCCTGTTTATTCAAAATTTATTTTTGGTTATACTGTTGGCCCAAACCGTATACAAACCATGAGGCCCAAACGTCCTCAGTGTGAGGTATACGAGTCCTTCTAGAAGGAGATGACTTGCGTCTATTATCAAAAGAAACGCCATTCATTCAGAACGATGCCTTTTTCTCTGTGAGTTGGCGATATGATTTACCGACATCATAGCCTCTGTTTTTCACTTTGCGGACCGACCATTCGTCTGTGTATGAAATTTTTGTGTTTAAGCGAATCAGTAATGTTATATGCTGTGCTGTGTTATCGGAAATTTATGCCATCTTCGCCTGGTCGTTTCGGAGCGCTCTATAGCGCTCTCGCGAGCGGCATTGTGGTCGGC
>JALIZH010013349.1:0-68236 GCA_030522465.1 Rhipicephalus appendiculatus | reverse complement strand
ACACGGTGCGCATCGGATCGTTTGTTTCTTGTTAGGCGACTGACGTGCTATCACGCCAAGTGTTGCATAGCGGGGAGCGGACCTCCCTCCTCAGACTACCTGGCTTTCGTTTTCTGTGTGTCTTGCCTCAGTGTTGATCAGCGCCGGTGATGCGGAGGTAAACCCATGAATCAAAGATCAAGGATGTATTGGCATTGCTTAGCGAATGTCATCTCAATACCACTGCTTCCCCGAGTGTGATCAAGCGAGAAAGCAGCGGCATAAAGGAACGTGTCCGCGCTGTCAAAAAAAAAAAACAAGCATAGAGAACGTGCCTAAATTGGGTAATATCGATGAGGTAGCTTAAAGCGTTCGGGAAGTCAAGGTCAACATAGAGAGGACTAAGTTTGTACTTAGGAACGCGAGTGACGACGTGAATGAGGAAAACTAACAGCCTAATCATCGATGCAGGGGCGTAGCCAGAAATTTTTTTCGGGGGGGGGGGCACCACCTTGATTTCGGGGAGGGCACCTCCTTGAAATGGCCATTTTTCGCTATGTATGCCATAGCGAAAAAAATTTACACCATCTTCCCAAAGGGAACCCTGATGGGATGCGAAGCAGCAGCGTTGCGCTTGGGAGCGGTGGAGAGGGTGAAGGGAGAGAGAGGTGAAACGTACAGACATGTTTCAACGCGTACGTCAGGCGCGCGTCAGGCGGCAGCTGCGGGCGCTGCGGCGAGCGCGCGACAGGTGAGGGAGAGAGTGACGTCAGCGCGCACAGCGAGGGGAGCGTGACGTCAACGCGCAGCTGTTGCGTGACCTACTTGGCACCGCTCCAACACCTGCGGCGAGGGGGAGCGCGTTGCGGCGCGTTCGTACGGACGCACGGACGGAGGGACAGCGTTACACAGCCTAGTCAAAGAGTTGCTTCGCATCTAAAAAATTTCGGGGGGGGGCACGTGCCCGGTGTGCCACCCCCTGGCTACGCCACTGCGTCGATGCACTGCTCAACGATGCGCAGGAGTGCGCTGAGAGGGAAAGAACTTAGAAGTGTTTTTTTTAAAAAAACACCCTAGCTTCGAGGCAGGGGACTTCGCAAGTGCGCACCGTGTAAGCCAGGACCGAGAAGCTGCGATTCAGCCGATAATTGTAGTGTTTGAAAAGAGGTTCAAGATATATGCTTAATGTTTTGTAATCATGCTGAAAAAATGCCTGAGAACTTGCACTACGCCGCGCAAAGCTCGATACACAGCGAAGCTGATCGGTCTCATGCTTATTGGATGTGAAGCATCTTATGGCGAAGCTTAATCCGGTGGTGGTGGTGGTGGTGTGCGGCGTGACCACCCTTACTGCGCATGCGCAAACCCTTTAAAAAATAAAAATAAATAACCTCCTCTCCCCATCTCTCTCCTTTAGGCATCCCTCCCCGCGGCAACCACACCCTCAGTGCGCATGCGCCTCCCCTCCTCTCTCCTCTCCTACGCTCCCCCTCTCTCCTCTAGACATCCCTGCCCGCAGCGTCCACACTTTTACCGCTACAGTGGCTAGACCACTGCTCATGCGCTCCCCCCCCTCTCTCTCTCCTCTCCTACGCTCCCCCTCTCTCGCCTCGCGACGCCGACGCAGGCGAGTTTCTTGGTTGAAAAAACCGACTACTCGCGCTGCACAACCGTTCACTGGCCACCCCGTATATATGGCACTGGATCTTGACCTGCAAGGTGGTGCCGGTGGGGATTTCTCCTGTGCGTTGTTGAACAATAAAAATTCGCAGCGTGCGCGTTAACTAAAAGCGGACTGCGGGTCTTTGTGTCCAGTCGGAGTCTTCTGTCTCTCATTGCCCTTTAGCAGCGATTGGCATGTTCCAGTAGGAAACACCGCTCCATCACTGCGTGCTTTGGGCCTCCCCAGTTTTCTCTCCTGCGCAACGCTGCGATGAGCGCCAGAGTCAACGCCGCCGCCTGTGTAAGCGTTAGAGCCGGCTGCTTCGCATCTACACATGGTTCCCTTTAGCGGGAGATGGTGTAATTTTTTTTATTGCTGTATCTAGGCATATATGTTACCGCCCTCCTGCAAATAATGTGTTTCTTTTTCTCTTTTTTGGACTCTGTTAGAATTTGTCAGTGAAAGAAAATATGCCCTGATTTTAGGTGGTGACCTCAGCATCAACATGTTAGCTAACAGCAGTGTTAAATTAGAACTTGAATCAATGTTAAGCTCGCATTATTGTCAAAATGTTATTACGGCTCCTACGGGAATCACTTTGCAATCAGCAACACTTTCAGATCTTTTTATAACCAACTTTGACCCTTCTCTCGTTACGGCTGGCACATTGCTTCAGAATATTAGTGACCACATGCTTATATTTATGCTTGCTAGCCAACTCATTACCGAACCCAACAACTGCGCGCCGAGTTTTTATACAGTCGTATTAATCGTGAAACACTGACACCCTGTTTAGAGAACGCTCAGGTAGAACAGACTGGAGCGATGTGTTCGCAGTGGGCGCCCCCAATTTGGCGTATGATTTTTTTATAAACAAGTTCTCTGAAATATACCTTCAATGTTTTCCCCTAAAGGCGTTTAAAACATCTAAAAAAAAGAACCTTGGGCAAATAAAGAATGTCATAAGCTTATAACAAAGCAAGACAAATTGTTCAATGAATTTATAGTGAGTAAGTCCCCTGAAGCCCTCAAAGTATTTAGAAAATATCGAAACCTTGTCACCAAACGCCTTTGCGATGAAAAAAAAGAAACATTATTCGAACCTGTTTAACTCAACAAAAGGGCGTGTAGAAAACGTTTCCAAGGCACTTAACAGTACGCTTAGTAATGCACCGGATGCAGTAACGAAAATTGTTAAAGATGGGATAGAAATTAACAGGTCTGTCTTAGCTGACGCATTTAACGACTTCTTTTTATCAGTTGGTGACACCACAACCAGTAGTACTGCTCTAAGATATATGAATCATCGAAACAACCAAACAATATTTTGAGAGCCATTTTCCGAGAGTGAATTAGTCGTGACATTTTTGACACTCAGTAATAGTAAAGCTGCTGACACGGGCAGTATTCAAATAAAACCTGCTAAGTATGTTAATGACACACTAGCACCCTGCCTTACGTACATATTTAACATATGTTTGTCCACAGGATATTTCCCGCGAAACATGCAGATAGCAAGAATGACAGTTATCTATAAAAAGGGTCCTACAAATGACATGTCCAACTACCGCCCTATATCGATTCTAGCTGTGTTCTCAAAGGGTTTGGAGGAAATAATTTTGAAACGCCTGACCTCTTCTACTGACGAGTTCGACTTGATGAGTTCAGCACAGTATGGCTTCCGAAAAAATAAATCTATCGAGCTCGCGCTATGGCAGAAAAGGAATACTTTCTAGAAAATTTTGAGTCCAGAAATATGGTACTGGGTCTTTTTCTGGACTTCTCGGAAGGTTTCGCCCTCACTAATCGTAAAATTCTCCTACAAAAGTTGGATCATTACGGTATAAGAGGCATTGCGCACACATTAATCACGTCTCACTGGCAACACCGCACCCAGTTCGCCGTAATCGAAGGCAAACATTCTGCAATAAAATCCATTAAAACAGGCGTCCCGCAAGAAAGCATCCTGTGACCATTTCTGTTTATACTTTATGATATATGAAATAGTCCGTATTGATGAGTGAGCCCATTACATTATATACGCTGATGATACCAGTTTTTTTTCAAGCAAATGTAGCAGTGATCTAGGTAGTCGAGCGAATAACGCACTGTCTGAAATTAATGCATGGGTCCAAGTAAACTCCCTAAAACTCATCATCATCATCATCAGCCTGTCTACGCCCACTGCAGGGCAAAGGCCTCTCCCATGTTTCGCCAATCAGCCCGGTCCTGTGCTTTCTGCTGCCACGTTATACCTGCAAACTTCTTAATCTCATCTACCCACGTAATTCTCTGTCTCCCCCCTCACGCGTTTGCCATCTCTTGGAATCCAGTCAGTTACCCTTAATGACCAACGGTTATCCTGCCGACGTGCTACGTGCCCGGCCCATATCCATTTCTTCTTCTTGATTTCAACTATGATATCCTTAACCCCCGTTTGTTCCCTGACCCACTCTGCTCTCTTCCTGTCTCTTAAGGTTACACCTATCATTTTCCTTTCCATCGCTCGCTGCGTCGTCCTCAGTTTAAGTTGAACCCTCTTTGTAAGTCTTTGTGGAGACATCAGCAGTCATGCAGGCACTGCGGAATCAGGGCATCGACGAAGCCTATATAAACATAATGGAAGAAATCTACAGCGGATCCACAGCCACTATAGTCCTCCATAAAGAAAGCGACAGAATCCCAATAAAGAAGGGCGTACGGCAGGGAGACACGATCTCTCCAATGCTATTCACCGCGTGTTTACAGGAGGTTTTCAGGGCCCTAGATTGGGAAGAGTTAGGGATAAGAGTTAATGGAGAGTATCTCAGTAACCTGCGATTCGCTGATGACATTGCATTGATGAGTAACGCGGGAGACGAATTACAGCTTATGATTACTGAACTGGATACGGAAAGTAGAAGAGTAGGTCTGAAAATTAATATGCATAAAACTAAAGTAATGTGGAACAATCTTGGCAGAGAACAGCGCTTTGCGATAGGTGGCGAGACACTGGAAGTTGTAAAGGAGTACGTCTACTTAGGACAGGTAGTAACCGCGGAGCCGAAGCATGAGAGTGAAATAACTAGAAGAATATGGACGGGATGGGGCTCATTCGGCAAGCATTATCAAATCATGAATGGTAGTCTACCACTATCCCTCAAGAGGAAGGTATATAACAGCTGCATCTTACCGGTACTTACATACGGAGCAGAAACCTGGAGACTTACAAAGAGGGTTCCCTAAAACTAAACATAAGTAAAACTAAGGCAGTTTTATTTAACACCCGCCACACACAAGTTCAGGTTCCCAACATTTCGTTAAATAACTCAGAAATTGAAGTTGTCAAAAGTTTTAGATCAGTGGCGTGTATTTTCACAAAACATGACATGGGATGATCACGTGAACCATATTATCACTAAACGACCTCGTACAATAGGCATTATGCGCCGCCATTGCTACTACTTTCCTGTTTATGTTAACAGGAAAGGCTGATGATGGTGACATAACTCGTTGTTTTCTTCTTTACTGAATTATGCCTTTCTTGTATGGTCCACAACGAAAATTGTAAACATTACCAACTTACCGTCTTGCAAAAGAAAGCTTTGCGTCTAGCCTGTAAAGCACCCCCCCCCCCCGAAAAAAAATTTCTGGCTACGTGCCTGTTCAGGTTACATCAATACATGATTACAAACTAAATGATCTGTATAAGTTCGGTTTATTGAAAAATAATGATACGATTGCAAGAATAGCCGCGTTTGAGAAAAGTTTCCCTGCTTATAATGCACGTTAACCAGAAGTGTGGTACATATCAAAATATAGAACAAATTACGAAAATCAAATATTAAAATTTCAACTGCGTACTCTTCTAAAACTCATAACTAGGGAACATAACATTAACATATCTGGTGTATCACCGAAATAACTGTGATTAGTGTTTGTATAATGATGTGATGAGGCCGCTAACTTTTTCGATGCCTGCATTGTAATCTTTTTTTAAGCACATTGCGAAACATACTCTTCTTTTATTAGTTTGTACTAAGCCGCACGCTTCTGTGCTACCCTGTGTACTACGGAGTCATGGCCACTCAAGCTATTCTAACAGCTTTTACCTGCCCTCCGCGTAACATGTTCTTGTGGCGGAATAAATTTCAATTTCATTTGAATTTCAATTTCAACTTGTAACACCGCTCGTATCTTTAACGCCGCAAATGGTATTGAAAGTATTTAAATAAATAAATAAATAAATAAATAAATAAATAAATAAATAAATAAATAAATAAATAAATAAAAAAACCGGCAGATCCCACGCACTGTGGGAATCGATATGATGCGAAGCAGCCAGCAGGGAGTAAATCATGCTGTACATAATATGCATGTCATTATTTACATGTTAGGACCTGTCATTTGTTATGTGACATCACCGCAACACAAGGAACAAGGGACAAGGAAGGAGTGCTCGTTTGTGTTCTTCCTTGTCCCTTGTTCCTTGTGTTGCGCTGGTGTCACATAATGAACCACCAACTTGCCCAAAAATGTGCCTTCTGTCATTTGTGTTCTTTATACAGTCACGTCCCGCAATACAAATTTTGGCGTATATCAAGCTAGCGAAGTGGACGCAAGCGCACCATGAGCGTGGCATGTAAATGGCATTGTAGATGACATGCATGCCAAGATTTTCGTGTTACCACCTGCCACTTATGTTCGCTTAATTTCTTACCTCGAATCGCACCGAGACGCGAGACCAATCTGCCACCGTTTCGCATGCGTTTGTATTCTCGCGCTCTGCGCATCATGCAGACGCCATCCGCGTTCCAGCGTTTAAATTGACGGACAGTTTGTCAATTCCAAAGTGTGTTCCTCGAACGCCTGTACCCACTCAGACGGGGTCGGTAAGAATGGAACGTGATGCGCGCGTCTCCTTCCTTGCATGATTAGAAACGCTGGGCCCAGCGACGCTACGTAAGCAAAGCGCGAGCGCTGTAGAGTCCAACGCGACCGGCGTCCGTTTGCGCGCCCCGGCACCCACCTGGCACCGTGCCAGGACACGGCTGGTGGGACGGACGGGCGACCAGACGGGCGGACGTGAGCATGAGACATTAAAGGCCTTCGCCTTAAAATTTCGTGTATATCAAGCTGGCGTAACGGCCACGAGAGTGTCATGAGCGTGGCATGCAAGTCATGTCACTCATGACATGTCATGATTTCCATATGACCACTTGGCATTTATGTTCGTCATACAGTCACGTGACGCAATACCAAATTTGGTGTATATCAAGCTAGCGAAACGGCCACGGGAGTGCCATGAGCGTAGCATGCAAGTCATGTTTCACATGACATGTCATGGTTTCCATATTACCACTTGTCATTAATGCTCGTCATACAGTCACGTCCCTCAATACCAAATTTGGTGTATATTATGCTAGCGAAACGGCCCCGAGAGCGTCATGAGCGTGGCATGCAAGTCATGTTGCACATGACATGTCATGATTTCCATATTACCACTTGGGATTTATGATCGTCATAAAGTCACGTCACGCAATACCAAATTTGGTGTGTATCAAGCTAGCGAAACGGCCGTCAGCGCGCCATGAGCGTGGCATGTAAATCATGTTGTACATGACATGCAGGTCATGATTTTCATATTACCACCTGTCATTTATGTTCGTCATGCAGAAATGTCGCATCGTACCAATTTTTGGATATAACAAATTATGGAAACTGCCTCAAGAGCACTATGGCCATGGCGTGTAAATCATACTTTTCATGACAAGTTAGTCATGATTTTCATGATATGACCAGTGATTCATGTTAGTCATGCAGTCATGTTATGCCATACCAAATTTGGTATAAATCCCATGAACGATATGGCCAGGAGAGCCCAAAGTCGTAGGCGGCTAGATAGATAGATAGATAGATAGATAGATAGATAGATAGATAGATAGATAGATAGATAGATAGATAGATAGATAGATAGATAGATAGATAGATAGATAGATAGATAGATACGCTCAAAGTCGCCGAAGTTCGCTAAGAAATGCTTCGCATTTAATAAAATCGCACTGCAGTCATCCGAAAGGCATGTCTAGGAAACACGACAACTTACTTGTGTTGCTTTCAACACTTTCATGCCTGGGAATACTCTGCCTACATCCTTTTTTAGTTCCTCCGATGGGATGGTTGAATCGTCGAGTAGCAGGAATTTGATCACGCAGCCTTTTCCAAACTTATCCTTGAGATGCTGTAGTGTTCCCAAGCAGACCATTGTGCCTTGAACCATAATGCATATCCGGTCACAAGAGACCTCGCATTCTTCCATGCTGCAATGAAGTTTCAATACCTTCGTTTGAAAAGACGCATTGCAGATATATCTACTTTCTCGTGACGCTAGAGAAGGTGTCAGGCTGATTGTTAGGCATGAAACTCATTATTGGGCGGCCTTATGCTTAGGAAACCAAATAACGGTCACTGTACAAGCGAGTAACGTTCACAAGACAACAATCGCGGTGAGTACCTTCGGCGGAGCACGTCGTTTTTTAACTTCACTACGACTGCGAAAAAAAAAAGAAAAAAAGAGAAAGAAAACACGGACGAAAGAAAACAAGACACATCCAGCCGAGGCGTTCAACTAAATTTGTTGTACCACTGAAGCGGTTTATATATTGATGCAGTATAAACTGCGCATGCTTCTTCATGGAACAAATGTAACAGCTACGAGATAAAGATGCCGCCGCCGAGGAGATCAGTTCTTTGTCGGTGAGGGCCACTAAAGCGGACCTAACGCACTCATCAGCCACTTTTGCAATCATCTCAGACTCGGTAATTTCGTTGATCGGCTAGGTCCTGCCACGAGACACAGTAGCGCAAAATATTAAGTGCAAATATACATCCTGTATCCCGACAATTTATCGCCAAGAAACAACCAGTGCCATTTTTATTGCATTCTTCTCTTCACTTAGCCGATCATTAAGGCACCACCCTGTTTTTCCATGTATTATTTCCCGCACAAAAGCGGGAGGCCATACATGTCAGGAATAGCACACCCAAAAACCCTTTTCCGGTACCCTTTAGTGCATGTCTCGGAAGTTAAAGGGGACTACATTCGGAACCGTCAGCTTGCATAGCGTCCCGGGTTTGTTGGAAGCAGAAAACCGAACTTTTGCACTTGCCTTCTCGTCTGTGTTCTTCATGTTATGGTATATCCAGTGCATGTAGGATGCAGTTAAAGCAGAAGTTCGGGCTGCAACATGTAGGATTCAACGCCTACTTAGGGCGCATTGTCCGCTGCGTCCGTATAGAGGTTACGGTGCTCGACAGCTGACCCGAAGGTCGCGGGTTCGATCCCGGCGATCCCGACCGCGCCGGTCGTATTTCGTTGGCTACGAAATGCTAGAGGCCCGTGTACTGTGCGGTGTCAGTGCACGCTATGGAACACAAGATGGCCAAATTTTCCGTAGCCCTCCACTACGGCGTGCCTCATATTCATATCGTGGTTTCGGCACGTTAAACCTCAGGTATTATTATTATGCTTAGGTGCGTCCGTAAATTTCATCAGCAACGTGTTTTTGCTCGAAGGATTGCACTTATCTCCAAATTCGTTCCGCGATTGACACGAGCACTAGTTCTCGATACCGTGCGGAGCACAAACGTCGAGCTTTCTGCTCAAAACTTGCGCCCACTACGTAGCAGCAAGACATCGTAGGGGCATTCCTAATGAGAACTAACAGAGACAATGATGCGCAAGCACAAACATTAAATAATGATCGGCTTGAAAGTTTCTGCGAACCTATGCGGCAAAAGTGGTTTGTTAGCTCGTGGGTCGTACGACCAGCGCGCCAGGCTATGCTGAAAGCTTAGTCGAAGATCATGAAACCGAATAAAACTTTCCATCGGCAACTCATGCGCGGCTTCGAGGGGAACCAGGTACATTTGAATTGTGTAACGCTTTTTTTTTGTTCCCAAAAGGAAACGGTCTGAAGTGAAGGGCAGTCAATAAGCATGATGAAGTCATCGACGTATCTAAAGACTAAAAACCCTAGTGTCTCGCACTTAAACACGACAAAAACTACTCGCTGAGAATGCGAGCCTTGCAAGAACCGACACAGACACCACTGTCAGCAAAAAGCATTGGCTATCTCCATTGATAAATGCAGAATTGATATGAAACTGGACAATCTTTATAACTCTACTGCACGAAATACCAGCCTCTTTTAGGGGCGAAGCACCTTAGGGCCGAGGCTTGTTCGTCCACGGTGTCCGTTGTCACGGCACAGCATCGTGTAAATTGAAAACCGTGTATATAGAAAACCGTTGCTATAGTCGAAACATGTTGCAATTACGATTTCGATTATAAAGTATCAGATAAAAGTCATACGCAGCACTCAGAACACTCCTGAAATATCTTCATAAAAATCTAATTGCAGAATAATTAAAGACACTAAGTTCCCGAAATCAAAAAATCTGGTTATCACAATTGTGAAGGATGTGCAAAGCGGGATGTGGAAGGTGTCGATACGCTCTACGATTCATTTCATATGACTGGAAAGAATCAACATCTGCCAGAGGAACATGCATATACCTTGTCTTTGCCAACTTTAGATTACATCCACTCGAAGAACCATTGGCTCTCCATTTCACAGACCACAAAGCAGTAATAATGAAGGGAAAATGGAATCCAGAACTGAAGACGATAGACGAATTATAACAACGGGATTAAAATAGAAGAGCATTAAAGAGGAACGAAATGAATGATTTATATATATATATATATATATATATATATATATATATATATATATATATATATATATATATATATATATATATATATATATATATTTACACTTTATGTCACTCAATTTACATTCGCAGTGGCAACGCACGGGTGACGTACGGTGACATACCGGTAGGATACCCAGTGCCTCGCCCATTCGTCATGATTCACTTCGTGTAGATGCGCCCATTTTTTTAGAAAGGGACAAGATGGAACTCGGCAATACATTGCTCAATACAAAACAGTGCTCTGTGTTGTGGTAAAGAGTAATACAGGTCCTGGACGTTCATAGAAAAAAAAAACGCCAGGAAGCTGCGGTAAAAATGAGATTCAAGTAGTCACTCACAGTGTCGGAGCTCCTAATAAGAAATTGATCACCAACAGTTGACCATCATGCCCGGCTTATCTAGTAAAAACAGAGCCACACGCTTTTGCGAAGCATCATACTATGAAAAAATAACCCGAAACGGCACATCGGGCTTGTGGCTTTTGGCCCTGAAAAATACTTCTTGGTCCCGCTTGCTCCACACCCCCACAGCGCGTCCCCTCTCTCTCTCCTCTCCTAGAGGGAATTTCCGAGAGCGAAGAGGTGGAAAGCGAAAGGCAGAAGCCGAAGCAGACATGGGTCTGAAATCCCTGCGAAAGCATAGGCTGCTGCGGCTGGCAAGGGAGTTAGGTCTCTATGTGTCGAACTCCCTAAGAAACCCAGATTTGATAGAGAAGATTCTCGAGTCAGGGGCGGAGGATGACGAGCTCTCAGAATGTGCCAAGCTGCTTCGGGAGATAGACGAGGCAGAGGCCGGAAGCAAAGCAGCAAAAGCCGAAAGAGAAGCAGAGAGGGAAAGAAAGGTGGAAGCTGAGAAAAGACCAGACGACGAGGACGCCAAAGAATTCTTAAAGGGCATTGGGCTGGCGATAAGCAAGCGTTTGCGGTAATTAAGCGGAACGCTTACGGGAAATAATCGGGAGGATGCACCATAGAAGGGAGGCTTTGCAGACGAGTAGTCAGCCCTGTATATCTGCAGCGGTAGAACCAAGTCCAGAGAAGGAAGGGGTCGTTGACACCCTGATGACAAAACTGGTTACTATAGCCATCGTCGCGGAGACGACCGTGCCCCGTGGTGACGGTGAGCCCAGTCCCGAGAAGGAATGGCTCATCGACACCGCGATGACAGAGCAACAGGTGCAAGAACTGGCTCCTAAAGCCACAGTCGCGGAGACAACCATTCCTAAAGCCGACAATGAGCCCAGTCAAGTCAGGTACAAGGAACTACAGAGGAGTTGTGTGTCACGCCAATCTCGGATAATTTAAGTCGGCTGCTGCGCGTGAGCAGCAGCCGACTTCCTCCTTAATAAAACTCATAGCAAGGGTGGGTATAGCAAGAGGTGGGAAAGATAAGTGAGAGTGAGGGAGGAGGGGAACGCTACCAGCTGCGCTGTCGGCTGTTTCCTCAGTCTTCTGCATAAAAAGAGGGCTGACCAATTCGGCTGAACAACCATTATAATATTATTGTAATGGTTGCGCGTTAACGGTAATTGAGCCGTATTGTCATTATAACACGCCCTTCGCTTTCATTCTGAGGAGTTTAAGAAAATTGAAAGCGGCCTCGTTTTTAAGTGGTTTTCACAATATTGCACTTTTAGAGACATGCTCTTACTCTTAAGCATATTGGTTTTTGTTTGCAATAATACTAAACAATTATATTTGGCACAATGTTTAACCTAATTATAGCCGGGCACGTACGCATAGGCAGGATAACCGCTGGTCATTAAGGGTAACTGACTGGATTCCAAGAGATGGCAAACGCGTGACAGGGAGACAGAAAATTAGGTGGCCAGATGAGATTAAGAAGTTTGCAGGTATAACGTGGCAGCAGAAAGCATAGGACCGGGTTGACTGGCGGAACATGGGAGATGCCTTTGCCCTATAGTGGGCGTAGTCAGGCTGATGGTGATGATGATGATGGCAACGCTCTGCCAATTTTCGAAAATAGTGACTGTCATACGATTGGAGGGGAAAGAAAGTGAAACTGGGGCATTATTAAACAATGTGCCATACTCGCGATTTCTTTTTCTTAAAACAAGAACACCGATACTGCAGGATAACTGCATTTTGTAAACTCACGCTCCTTGTATTATGCCAAGAGAAATTTTGAGAACAACCAGTAGAATAAGCTTTTTGTAGAATTATGTCATTATACCATTTTCGCGAAATTTGTCAGTTGTGGTTCGTCACTGGAGACTTCAGAATTTTCGGTCAAAAGCAAAGTATTGTTTACGTGAAACTGAGAATGGTGCTTTTGTGCGGGGGACTCGGACGGCAAAATATGTCTTCTCCAGTGAAATTAAAGTGGGTCGCTGGATATGCACCGACGCTGTTGTCTGGGCACACATTTCATGATATTACCAAAATGTAAAAAAAAAAAAAAACATAGGAATTAGCGCGAGCGTAGCGCCCCTCCGGAAAAGTTCCTGGTAAAACTTGTCGAATATATTGTAGTCAGACTAAGTGACGACGGTTTAAAACAGCGCAGATGTAGAGGTCGGCGTATCGCACGCAAAATACACTACGTTTACATAGTTTGAGACTGCTTAGAAAGGCGTAAAAACGTCAACCATACTATATTAGAGGAATTATGACAGTGAATTGGAAATAATATTAATAGAAATGACAATGACGAGCCAAAAGCCCGATATGATTATAAGAGACACCGCAGTGGAGGGCTCCGGAAATGTTGACCATCTGCTGTTCTTTAACGTGCTCTGACATCGCAAAGGAAAAGGGCCTCTAGTATTTCGCCTCCATCGAAATGCGACCACCATGGCCGGGTTTTCACGAAACCTCGACTCCGCGTGATCTCGCGATAATTTAATTACGATAAAAAATACGTAAAATCTTTATATTTTGTGGTAATATTATTATTTCACAGTCAGGATATCATTACACGCACTTAAGGTATGGAGGACTGGTAAAAGTTCGTGGAATTTTTTATCTGTTAGTTCATCCTATCAAGTGAACGATGTGTTTGTCGGCAGTGATGTATCATAGAGTTCACGAAGAATAGGTGTGGCGCGTGGGAGGGAACTTTTTATATTTGTGTCCAACATCGCCATGCCTGATCGTTTAAATATAGTTATGAGATAAAATAGCGACACTTCATTATTTTCGCTCGTGCAAAATCGTCAGCTCTCACAACATATCTCACATTTTCCAGTGAATTCTGGCTGCGAAGAAAATAAAATTAGCGCATTGCTTAACGGCATCCACTTAGCTATGTTACTGCTTTGATGAGCGCTCCTAAGCAATTATTCCTGCATTTTAAGCCTAATATATTCAATCATTTCCCCTTACATTTGTTTAAACTTGCCCGAGGTGCGCTATGTGATCAGGGTGCAGAACGTTACCTGTGAGAAGTAAGCACCATGCTGCATTTCGTCCGGTCCTTGATGTCATTGAGTCTTTTATAGATGCGCGTCCTGGCGAGCACGTCGACGCCAGCGTAGGGCTCGTCCAGGAAAACGACCTCAGGCAGGCCGATCAAAGCGATGGCGATGGAGAGCTTGCGCTTGTTTCCACCACTTGAAGGAGCGTTCATGAAGGCCGATGAAGGGCATGAGAATAAGCATGACAGCGTTGCGAGTTCAGTAATCGGCACTGAACATAAAAATTGCTCGCGTGGATTATCTATTCTTTCATGCATTTTGGGGCGAAGCATGTTGAAAGTCATTAATTCTTTCAACTAAAAATTTCGAACTACGCTGCTCTTTTAGTGGTTTACTCCAATAAAATTAAAATTGGTGTTTTTTCTAAAAGAGCCAAATCTATAAACCAGAACTGGGCCATTTTTCACAGGAGCGTTAAGCGCGCCTGGGCAACTGTCACTTTTCAAACAATTGTAATCAAAATAAGGCAATGTCTCGTTGTAACGTGAAGTCAAAAAGGCAGCTTCGAATAAAAGATATGAATTAGATCCTGCATCTGTTTGAATCAAACTTAACCAGATCCATTAAACCAGCGCTGCGTGAACAATTGTGACCAAAACAACCAACATGGCCGCATCCAATCTGTTTCCTTTGTGCCCTAGTTGCCATGTTATCGTGCTTTTGTTTCAGACTTAGTATTTCTTCGGCGCGTTGGGACTTACTTCAGGACATGATCTTGTAGGGAAAAACTCGAATATAAGAAGAAAGCGGCCGACTTTCCTACTTCTTTCTGCCTTTTAGTGTTTCTTTTCATGTTATGAGCTACAGTAGCAAGTCCTTTTCTCGCTCCGAGACGGTAACCGAAAAGAAGATATTGGGCACCGATCTATTCTTTGAAGAAGAAGAGATGCCAAACAGCGCGGCGTAAAACGAGCTACGAAGGAGAAGAGCTGAAGCATTTTCTCGAGGCATTCAAGCGATGCCGAGAAGAAGAAAATGCTGCTGATAGTCCGGAATTGGGGGGCTTTTTTCTCTGCAAGAACCACTCCGCAACGGATTCTCGGTATAGTTCAGGCGGATAAAGAGGGCGGATTTGCTGTGCTCCCAGTTAGCGAGTGTAAGTCAAGGGCTATTGAAGCCATCAACAAGGTCTTTACTAGGCGAGATGATGTCAAACTCTCTCAGGTAAAAAAAAATTGCTGCAGATCCACGAAGTGAATGCTGATGATGGAGCGAAGCTCCACTGACGAAACGATAAACGATATAAAGAATGTTTATGAAATCCATCCGTCCGTCCGTCCATCCATGGATGGACGGACAGATGCACGGATGGACGGACAGATGCACGGATGGACGGACAGATGCACTGACGGACGGACTTACGGACGGATGCATGGGTGGACGGACGGACGGACGGACGGCCGTCCATGCATCTGTCCGTCCGTCCAAAAGCTCATGATTCTGACAGTTGATGACCCTTTCCTAATTAACAATTCATACCAGGTCGTTCACTTTTGAAAGAAGGAAATTCGGCTTTTTCAATAGATATTAAGGATTTTTCCTTCCCGTTCCCGCAAGAATTGCGTTCAAAACGCGATTCACGACCACGGTGTCGTGGGTTTGCAGAATGCAGCCGGTATGATTGACGAGACTTTTTTTAGAGCTATTAGATATTTATCTGGAGTCAACTTTTATAGCATGGCAGGGTAGCACCTGGACCTCCAGCTTTGATCGGATAACGGCACGATTGCATGCATAGGGCCGAGGCTATAGAGCACCCGTAAAGCGCTGCAAGCAGCCTGGCTCACCGATAGTTCACTCTATAGTACACTATAGCTCACTCGAAGGCATGCAGTGTTGTATGCGTTACCGAAAAAAAATGTAACTAAATACGTTGCTCGTTACTCTAACAGAAAAGGAACGCGTTACCACCCTACTTTACCTACAAAAAAAAAAAAAGGTAACGCCTTACCGTTACCGTTATCGAAAAAAGCAACAGACGTTCCTCAGCCGTTACTCCGCCATAATAAATTTTATTCAATGTGTCTTTGCTACAGGAACCCATAATAACGATAACCTTAATCTCAAATTTGTTTCCCATAGAACTTCTAGCCAAAAAAAGGATTATTCCAAAAAATGCTCATTTAACTAGATTTGCACAAATGTACCGGACCTTTCAATGTTATAGTGGCTCAAAGTTGCCTGTAGAGTTACATGTGACGGCTTCCGACTCTGTGGCACATGGTAAAGCCATTTTGCTCAATGTGACATTATACACAATACAGGATTTAATTACACAGGCTATCCGCAAAGAAAGAATCACTGAACTCAATAAATATACAGTGGTGGGCCTTTTCCGAGTCCGAGCAGCACCTCCATGGAGATCGTCAAAATCGAAACTGGTGGCCCTCGGCCTCCGAAATAGCCCGCCGCGCTTCAATATGCAATCGCTGAGGCCTGCAATGGCGCCTTCTTTTTTTTAGGGGGGGGGGGGGGGGGGGGAGGGGGGGCATTTGCACATATGTGACAGCATATGTCCCTTGGTCCGCATCTGTCGTCGTATTTTGTCCATTAAAAATCACGGCGCGTGCCTCATCGACGCCGGCGCGCATGTGCCGACTACGTACGTGGAAAAGCCCCATCCTGACGGCGTGCTTGTACTAGCGAAATAGATGCGCAAATTTTGTAGTATCAGAGGAATAGTTTAATGGCCTAGTCACGGGAAAAAAATCTGTGTATAAACAGTTTTTGTTCATTACACCTGTATAATTACCGCAAGAAATGCGAGCATTTATGTGAGGGTGTTTACGATCAGCCTTGCTCGCTCAGGAGTTCAATAATCAGAAACGTAGCTGCAGTTGCAGAGAGAAAGAAGCAAAAATATGTTTTCAAAACAAAGTTAAGAAGTCTTATCAACTTTGTAGCAACTATTATGTAGCAACTATAACAAAATGTCGCAAGTTTAGACATTTTTCAAAAATAGTTTCCTTCGCTCTACAAGTTTCAAACAACTTTACTCTTTCTGGCGCATACATTTTCATACACAAAATGTCTTCTTTGTAACGGTAATATTTCTGTCTTACTGGGTGAACTTTCGAGAACGACAGGTAATCGCATTTGCAAAAATCTGCAAGGCGGCTGTCCATCAAGGTCATTTTTCAACCAAGACCAAGAACTCTCGTTCGCAGACTGCTCTTCTCACTCATTGTGCTTTTGCCTCCCCCCCTTCCTTCCGAACGGCAGGTGCCTTGTCCACCATGCGAAGGCTGAAGGTTCGTATTAGGTGGGACCATCCCAGACTAATTTCTTCAGGAAAAAAATCATTTTGTGGTGTTGACGTGCCTTCACTGGAACTAGGAGCGGTAAAAGCACAATGAGCGAGAAAAGCGGTCTGTTAAAGACAGTGCTTGGTTGAAAAAGAACCTTGCAGAAAAGCCGCCTTCCAGACTTTCGCAAATGGTCCGTTGGTCCCTCAGTGCTGAATATGTTCGATATTTTTTCGCCTCGTAATTTATGCAGTTAAAAAGAAAACCAAGTTCCGTTTCGGGCTACTGGGTGGTATGTGCATAAAATATAAAATAATTAAAAAAATATTACTCCTCCATGAAATCTGAAACATCCATTTTCGGATCCCTGTCGATCTGTCGTGGAATCACCCTTTTGCGATATCCATTGATAGGAGAGTAACCGCAGTTTTGTCTGCCCTGTAGCCGTGGTTAACCGTAACCGCACTTAGTAAGGCTATTCGTGTGACAGCGGTATTAATGGCTTTGGTTGAAACAGTGGGACGCCAACCAAGGTAGCGAGCAAAAATAAAGTTTTTTTTTTTTGCATTACTAGAAAAATTCCGACATTTCGCGTCCCACTCGCATTACTTTTAAGGGTTTTCTTCCGGCCATGGTGTGACGCCTAATCTCCATAATGTGCAGAATACCGTTGAGGCAGACTCTCGATCGGCAGTGCACCTGTAGACCGGTTGAAGTTACCGGCTGTCTCCTCGATGGATCAGGATTCCGCAAAAAGCCGCTTATATTAATTGACCACTAAGTCGACAACGCGGGTGTTGTCAAATTCGATGCGGTGGTCCTTCACCTCGCTGTGCTTAGCGATTGTACTCCTTTGTCACTCGAACTTGCGGAGGTCGTTTTTATGTTGCCGCAGGCTCGGGGAAGTTCTTTGCTTCCCCGTTGTACGCAGCGCCACGATCAGCACATGTCATGGAGTCCAGCCCTTGCTTTTCCTCTTCGAGCGGCCTGTCTTTTGGGCACAGAAAGGCGCTGGTGTCAGCAGTCCACTTGCTACTATCCACTTCCACGAAAAGCATGGCCGTACTGTTTCTCATGGCAGATTCCACTGTATTCTTCAAGCATTGTATGGCAATGGCCCAACACTCCCCACAGGGAGTCGGCGCGTTTTAGACCGCGCTTTCTTTGTCCATGCATGGCAGGCTGACACCAGTCCGACGAAGCGACACAATAATTCGTTGGGGTGAGCTCTGGGAAAATGGCAACTGCGAGATGCAAAAGTAACGAGTAACGTGGCACCACACGCGACCGAAAAATGGTAACGTAAGTACGTTACCCGTTACGGTTCCGAAATTGTAACGAGTACGTTACTAAGTTACCGAAAAAAGTTACGCGTTACCGGTAACGGCGTTATTTGTAACGCGTTACCGCCAACACTGTTTGAAAGCATCCCGATAGAAATGCGCCCGCGCTCAGTCACGTGGCTTTTAGAGCACAGCTCTTAGGCGCCCGGCTGCATTGAGCGGCGTCGCCGTTGGCTGGCGTCGGCGTAACCGATAGCCAGAAGGAGGATGAAAGAGAGCGAACGCAGAGCTGTCGATAACACGAGCCCCTGGCCTCTAACCTCGCTTTCTTCCACCGTCACGTGCGCTGGCCCCTCGGTCGGAGCTAGTGCGCATGCAGGGCTCGCACGTAAAATGCGACTGGCTTCGCTTGTCGTAATGGGGCTGTCGGCATATCACTTGGTTCGCGACGCCTGCAATGCCCAGAGTGGTGTGCGTGTAGTACTCGAGCGTTGGCAGTTTGTAACAACATGTAACGAATGTTACACTGCTATAACTGTGGATAGCCTAAACTTGAAACACAGTTGGAGTTGCCCCAAACCGAAGCTGCGGTCCGGATTCGTATTAGGCAGTATCGCAATCGTCAGTGAAATTTTTAAGGGTGCAGCAGTTTAAGGGTCCACCCTGTCGTCGTCTCACGTCTCGTGTTGGCGTCACGCAGGTCCCACGTCGCGCCCGTCCCCCGCAGGTCCCTCTTGGTCCCACGAGGCTAATCAAAAGCTCCGCAGTTACTACAAGATTTGCTTGGCGTGTAACTTGCTTGAAATATTTTTAACACGAAAGTGTTTTATGCCGGGATCCACCAAGAGTTCAGTGACGTATTTCCGTCACGGAAATGACGTCGAAAAAATATATATGATCAGAAGACAAAGAAAAAAAAAGTTCCGTCAACTGTAGTCAAACCTATGACCTCTTGGCCTGCGAGGAGGGATGCCGGGCACGCTATCCACTGCGCCAAGGTCACATACTTTGGAGGCTGTA
Source organism: Rhipicephalus appendiculatus (assembly GCA_030522465.1). Lineage (NCBI taxonomy): Eukaryota > Metazoa > Arthropoda > Arachnida > Ixodida > Ixodidae > Rhipicephalus > Rhipicephalus appendiculatus. The sequence continues at coordinate 48,850 of JALIZH010013349.1, read as the reverse complement.
CAAACCAGCCTTTTATATCTACCACTGTCCTCTCACAGTGCTCTAGCTTAAGTGAACCGATGCATTATGACCATGCAATGCACGATTAGTTTCTTCAAAGCGGCGTTTCCACGGGTCCGTTCCATTTGGCGCGTTTCGAATAGCAAAAGTAAAATTCTTTCGCCACATTGCCAGGTGGCGACGTTACCCCCCGCGTCGGCCTCGCTCATAGCATCCATCCATACCTAAAAAAAAGCCGGCAGATCCCACGCACTGTGGGAATCGATGTAATGCGAAGCAGCCAGGAAGGAGCAAATCATGCTTTACATATTTTCATGTCATGTTTTATATGTTAGGACCTGTTACATGTTCACCATACAGTCCCGTCGCGCAATACCATTTTTGGTGTATATCAAGCTAGCGACCTGGACGCAAGTGCACCATGATCATGGCATGTAAATGGCGTTGTAATGACATGCATACCAAGATTTTCATGTTACCACCTGCCACTTATGTTCATTATACAGTCATGTCACTCAATACCAAATTTGGTGTATCTCAAGCTAACGAAACGGCCGCGAACACGCCATGAGCGTGGCATGCAAGCCATGTCGCACATGACAAGTCATGATTTCCATATTACCACTTGTCATTTATGTTCGTCATAAAGTCACGTCACTCAATACCAAGTTTTGTGTATATCAAGCTAATGAAACGGCCGCGAGCGCTCCATGAGCGTGGCATGTAAGTCATAATCACACTCGTTGTTGGGCTAGTTGGTGCATTGCATCAAGGAAATATATCCAGCCAAAAAATGAACGTACACAGGAAACGGAGAAGAAGACAGGAAAGCGGCTAGACAACCAACTGTTTAATCACGAAAAACGAGGCTCAAATACATACACTCACGCGGTCACATGGTCATGTCACAATCGCCTTACTAAAAATGCAAAACACAACAAATAGACACGCAATCACTTTGTGTCATCTTCGCATTATTATTCCCTCCTCAAAATCATAAAAAAGATTGCAGGAAATCATGTTCCTTCCTGCGCAGCGCTAAAGAGCTGTCACTGCAACATGCTTCGCCATTCTTTGCGATGTGAAATGCTTCAAGTATTTCCCGTGCCAATCTTTCATGACTTCTGCCCAAAATCCTGATTTCGTTTAGCACGGGCTTACATTTGCACTGTTTACAATGAAGGGCCAAATTAGAGCCTGTTCCATTTGCTAACGATTTAAAATGCTCCCAGAGCTAAGAAAGAGTTGTTACCGTATGGGTCGGCACACTCTAAAACTATCAAGAGGGCCATCGGTTCTCTGTGTCTTGAATCTGCACTGACCAAGTCCTGTGAACACATGGCTGAGACGAGCTTTAGGGTCCAGCTCGACAGATTGAAAAACGCTGGCTTTCCCAGATCTGTTGTGGCTGCTGTAGCTGAAGCTCTGCTACAAAAAATGAAAGGAAAGAAGAAAAACACACAGGCACGGCCTGAGCAAGGGAGACCGCAAGTGGTTCCCTACACACACCGTGTTGCGCATGGCCTGAAAAAAGTTGCCGTCAGATATGGCGTGCCCGTACTATTCTCCGCACCAAGGAAACTAAGCGGTTTATGCGCACGCATCGGGCGAAAGAAGAAGCCTCAGTGTGAGGTGAAGCATGGCCAGACCTTCGTGAAATGTGTTGTTGGCGTCGTGTATGAAATACCACTGACTTGCGGGATGATATACATAGGCCAAACGGGTCGTTGTGTTAACATTAGGGCCTGGGAGCATTTTAAATCGTTAGCAAATGGAACAGGCTCTAATTTGGCCCTTCATTGTAAACAGTGCAAATGTAAGCCCGTGATAAACGAAATCAGGATTTTGGGCAGAAGTCATGAAAGATTGGCACGGGAAATACTTGAAGCATTTCACATCGCAAAGAATGGCGAAGCATGTTGCAGTGACAGCTCTGTAGCGCTGCGCAGGAAGGAACAAGATTTCCTGCAATCTTTTTTATGATTTTGAGGAGGGAATAATAATGCCAAGATGACACAAAGTGATTGCGCGTCTATTTGTTGTGTTTTGCATTTTTAGTAAGGCGATTGTGACATGACCATGTGACCGCGTGAGTGTATGTATTTGAGCCTCGTTTTTCGTGATTAAACAGTTGGTAGTCTAGCCGCTTTCCTGTCTTCTTCTCCGTTTCATTTTTTTGGCTGGATATATTTCCTTGATGCAGGTAAGTCATGTCGCACATGACCAGTCATGATTTCCATATTACCACTTGTTAGGCTTGTGCGAATATTCGAATGCTTCGAATATTCGAACGAATAGTACAGTGTTCGAAATCACTTTGATTCGAATTTAAATTATCGAAAATCTCGAAGTATTCGAAATGACCGAATAGATGTCCGCATGTAACCCCCCTGTAAAGGTGGTTTCTCTGCAGTGGAGAGGTGCTAAGCCGTGAAAGCACGTATCCAGGGGAAATCCCTGGTGCCTGCCCGGAATATTCTTTAAGAGCCTGGCTTAGGTCCCCGTCCATTGACAACGGACAGTTGACCGTCCTGTCTGGCATATTTAACAGGGGCTGTTTATGGCCCCTTCTTTCAACGCGAGAGCGTTACAGGAAGTGGGCATAAACAAGAAAAATCAAAATGCAAATGAAATAAACAATAAAAATACTCGGTTTGAGTGAGAATCGAATCCAGGCCGTCTGCATGACAAGCAGGTGTTCTCCCACAGACCCATGCTAGTGCTTGAAAGTATTTAGGGGAGAAAAAAAAAGAAAAAACCTGTATGAATCGCGCTAGGCGTGGAAACATGTGAATTGCGCAACGAGTGGGTGTTTTAAAGGCCCACCGATTACAAAGTGTTGAGTCATAATTAACCCTCTACTGCCGAGTGTCGCGAATTGCCGACATACCGAAAAACTCCGAGCAATTAAGCAAGTCACGAAATGCGTGTCGCCTTTAATGTCGGCTGTCAAGTACTCACGGGAAACGTAGCTTTCAACATGAAAAATCTAGCACCGTCTCGTGAAAAGTATTCTATGCTGGAACCAATTGTTGTGTAGCTGATGGCGGAGAGCGCGAAGCACGTGCAACAGCTCTCACTTCTTCGTTCTTTCTCGCCTGAGTGACGTAAGTTCAATTTTCTATAATTGTTTTTTATTTGGTGTGTATGCACCCAAGAGAGGGCACACGAGCTGTTACATAGTTCTGAAGTACGTTTTTCGTTGCACTAACCACGCTTCTGTGGCAAGTCGCGAATTCGCGACATACCTAAAAAGTATGCATTAAAGTTGCATTCTAGATAATTTGACTGTGGAATCAATTATAGGTTGCTATTTAAAGCTGAAAAATGAAAACATTTTTTTTCCAGCTGTTTCATAATTCAGGCATTAAAGGGTTAATCATCGTCAGCTGCAAACGCCATAACAAAGCGGGCAGCTGCGTAGGTTCGCGTGTTGCTTTACGGACGCGTAGTGGGCCCTTCGCTGATTGGCAAAAGGAAAACTTATGCTGTACTTTACAACTGTACTTGCAGGAGCCATTCGAGGATAATCTGAAACGGCCGATGTTACGCGCCCAGTCGTCCGTTTTCTTACGGCATGGTTGAGGCCTGCACCGTGGAACCGAAGCCGGGCTAGCAATTGAGGAGGTGATGCGTGCGGGGCCCGATTACGCTACCGCGTTGTACTTTTGAGGACGAAGCTCAAGCATCCTAAAAGCTTTTTTTTTCATCTTTCATTTCAGGCTTTTCAAATTCGGATCATAGGCCAGTGACATATAGTCACTGGCCTATGACAACGGACAGTTGACCGTCCTGTCTGGCATATTTTACAGGGGCTGTTTATGGCCGCTTCTTTTAATGCGAGAGCGTTACAAGAAGCGCGCATAAACAAGAAAAATCAAAATGCAAATGAAATAAACAATAAAAATGCTCGGTTTGAGTGAGAATCGAATCCAGGCCGTCTGCATGACAACTTTTAGACATATGGTCAAACATTCAGTAGAAAATTCCCCTAAAACGGAATTGTATGTGCAGAATATGTCGTGTTGATGAACAACTGAAGCGATCACTTAAGATATGACTAGTAAAAAGTCTTAAACAGAGTAGCGACTGCATTGCAGAACACGAAAGTGCTACTGAGAATACAATTCTGACGAAGGCCGGGCCCACGGCGAAACGTAAAGAAACCACTCTGTTTTTCGACGTGTGCCTGCTTCTTTTTATTCACACACACACACACACATATATATATATATATATATATATATATATATATATATATATATATATATATATATATATATATATATATATATATATATATATATATATAAATATATATATATATATATATATATATATATATATCCTCTTCAGACTCCGCGTACATTAAAATGCACATTTGTTCTTTTCTGGTTTTGGAAATTCGCGCCACTATTAAAGCCAAAATTCTTGGTGCAATCGCATTATCGATCATGTGGTGTCATCTGGTCAGCATTACAGGAAGCACACTACAGTGTAAGCTATGTTTTCCCGCTTTGAAACATGGCGGAATTCTCGTCTTCGACGTTCTACCAACGGCGTCCAACAAAGTCCCAAATTATTCAATAATCACGCAGTCACAATTTTTAATTGTTGTTTCAGTCTACTTAGGAAGGGTATAGGAAGGATTTTCGTGCATCATGTAACCTTACAGGCAAATATTTTCGTAATCAGAAGCCGTTTTCTTAAGATGTGCATTATAATGCACACTCGGTCTCAATACGTGCTTTGGCGTGCGTACTCATGGCAGTCTCATGCGGTTGGTATTAAGCTTTTTGGCGTTAAGCTTTGGAGTTTGTTTCATCTAAGAATCTTTGATGAAAAGGCGGAATGTTTTCTCGAGACAATAGCCAGCAATGACCCCTCAGACCTCTAATTGGCTGATGATGAGGCTGTTCTGTGGCCATTACCTAGTGTCGAAAGACAAGTGTGGTGCCGAATTTGAACTTGCGCCACCCCAAAAGCGGCTGAAAGCCAAGGTGCCTCCTGAGCTAAGAACTGCGTGAGTAAGCCACATGCGATAGCTTGTAAATCAGGTATTCTTCTCGAGATGCCAAAACTCCGGATGTTCTCAGCGAACATAGTTCCGGTGTAGCATCTTCCTGTGCATCACATGTACGGGAAACTGCTACAAACAGTTTGACAACAAAGAAGAGTGCTTTTCACGAGCAAATGTAAAATTTTCTTATAGGCGAGTGTTACTCGTTTCCTGCGTATTAAGACCCAGTGTGCATTATAATGCACACACTGGTGTGCAAAAGCTGCTTGCCGTAGAGGCGCTAATTTTTTTTTCTCGTGTAATGAAGTACGCGTGTGCATTCCAAAAATCTGTTTTAATTTCACCTGTGTGGCCACAAATTTGCTGGGGTGTGACGAGGATGTCTATATATATATATATATATATATATATATATATATATATATATATATATATATATATATATATATATATATATATATATATATCGCGCCCCCCGCCCCCTCCGTGAAAATGAAAACTCTCCGCGTATGGTTCGTCATACGGTCATGTCACTCAATACCAAGTTTGGTGTATATCAAGCTAACGAAACGGCCGCGAGCACGTGGCATGTAAATCATACTTTTCATGACAAATTATTCATGATTTTCATGATATGACCAGCCATTTATGTTCGTCATACGGTCATGTTATGCCACACAAAGTTTGGTATAAATCCCACTAACGATACGGCCAGGAGAGCACAAAGTCGTAGGCGGCTAGATAGATAGATAGATAGCTAGATAGATACGCTCAAACTCGCCGAAGTTCGCTAAGAAATGATTCGCATTTAAAATTCTGCGAAGCGCGAGTGCTTCTCGTGGCCGTACCTCCGCGTTCCCAACTTACGCTCGCCAGTGGTGTTCAATAACTCTAACACTGCGCGAGTAGGCGACCTTAGTCGAAGTTCGGCGTCCACTCAGTGACACTCGTCTGGGTGTCGCACCGGTTTCTCTGTTTCCGCTCTCACCATACAGGTACCACAAGCATCTATGACCACAAGGGTTTGTTAATCATTGATCATGGATGTTAGTGGGGTATACAGATGTACCACCAAGCGTCAACGTGGATGCGTCCACGCTAAACAGTGCTATAACTGTCAAAAACCAATCGACATTGTGCAAGCTCTCCTACATCAATCTACCGAAAACGCTCAACTACTTCTTTAAAAACATTTTTAGATGCGAAGCATTTAAAAATGTTCCATGTCCGTCGTCCCGGCTATGTCCGTCCCTCCCGCGTCCCGACACTTTCATGAAGTAGGGAAGCACCAACTATGGGAACCAGAACATTGTAGTACAATAAGGCCGTCAACCACAATCATAGTCACAAGAGTCATGGCCGAGAGCACAGAGGGGCTGCTTGGTAATGGCTAGGCAGGTGGTGTCTGTGGCCCAGGTTGACCCCATTCTTTGATCTTGCTTCCATGTGTTTGGAGGGGGCTTAGTCCATCCCTCCTTCACGCGTCCCACACCACCACAGTGCATTCGCGTCCCCTCCCCCTCTCTCTCCTACGCTCACCCCCCTTTCTCTCCTCTAGGAATCCTCTACTCCACGGAGCGGCCCCCCGCGTCTCGCACGCCCCACAGCGCATGCGCGTCCCCTCCCCTATCCTCTCCTACGCTCACTCCCTTTCTCTCCTCTAGGAATCATCTACTCTACGGAGCAGCGCCCGCGTCCCACATCCACACAGCGCGTCCTCTCCCCCCTCTCTCTCGTCTCCTACGGTCCCTCAGTCCTCTCCTCTAGGAATCCTCTACGGAGCGGCGCGCACGACAGGTGGTGTGACAGCTGCATACTCCGCTGGGGGGCGCCACGGTAGTTCCGTGGTATGAAAATGACGGAGCGCGCTCGCCTCATTCTCTCTCCTGTGCAGCGCCGCGATGAGCGCCCGGACCGCTGCCGTGAAATGAGAGCGGCGACGTTCCTTCCGCTCAAGCTAATTATCTCCCCGCTGTTTCGCATCCACACATGGTTCCCTTCAGCGGGAGATGGGGGAATTTTTAGATGCGAGGCATCTTATGCTCAGGGGCTCTGTCCGTCCGTCCCGCGTCCTGCGTACCGCGTCCCCCGTCCGGCCACTTTCATGAAGTAGGGAAGCACCCATTATGCGAACCAGGACACTGTAGTAATATGAAGGCCGTCAACCACTACTACAGTCATCAGAGTCATGGCCGACAGCACAGAGAGGTTGCTTAGCAATGGCTAGGCAGGTGGTGTCTGTCGCCCAGGTTGACCGCATTCGTTGATCTTGCTTGCATGTGTTTGGAGGGGGGCTTAGTCTGTCCCTCCTTCCCGCGTCCCACACCACCACAGCGGATGCGCGTCCCCCCCCCTCTTTGTCCTACGCTCACCCCCCTATGTCTCCTGTAGGAATCCTCTACACTACGGAGCGGCCCCCGCGTTCCACACCCCCCTACAGCGCATGCGCGTACCCTCCCCTATCCTCTCCTACACTCACCCCCATTCTCTACTCTAGAGAGAACGTCGAACGTTACCTAGAGAAGGCAATGGCACAGTACATACAGCCACACGCCCTTCGTGCTTGCGGGTGACTTCAACGTGGATATAACCACGAACGACTGGCTCGTCCACCACATGATAGACGTGTACTCGTTGCGACGCATTTCCGACGACAACCGACAACCATAAGGGGAACGTGCATAGACCTCATCTTCGCAAACTTCACGATGAAAACTCTTCAAAAGCAACCCCTGACGCTACACTTCACTGATCACAAGGCCGTCGTCTTCAAAGCGCCCGTGCGCCGACGCAAGGAATCGCACACGTTCCCTAAATAAACACGCAACCACCACATTCTCCGTCTTGTCTTATACATTCTCATTTATCCTTTCAATAAAATTCCCGCTCAAGCTATCCATCTCTCCGCTGCTTCGCATCCACACATGCTTCCCTTTAGCGGGAGATGGCGAACTTTTTTTTTTTTAGATGCGAAGCATCTTATGCTCGGGGCTCTGTCCGTCCCTCCCGCGTCCCCCCGTCCCCCCGTCGCGCGTCCGGCCACTTTCGTGAAGTAGGGAAGCACCCATTATGCGAACCAGAACACTGTAGTAATATGAAGGCCGTCAACCCTGACACAGTCATCAAAGGCATGGCCGAGAGCACAGAGAGGCTGCTTAGCAATGGCTAGGCAGGTGGTGTCTGTCGCCCAGGTTGACCCCATTCCTTGAATGATGGCCGAGAGCACAGAGAGGCTGCTTAGCAATGGCTAGGCAGGTGGTGTCTGTCGCCCAGGTTGACCCCATTCCTTAATCTTGCTTGCATGTGCTTGGAGGGGGGCTTAGTCCGTCCCTCCTTCCCGAGTCCCACACCACCACACCCTCCCACTCTCTCTGCTACGCTCACCCCTTCCTCTCCTCTAGTAATCGTCTACTCTACGGAGCGGCCCCCCGCGTCCCACACCCCCCCACAGCGCATGCGCGTCCCCTCCCCTGTGCTCTCCCTCCTACGCTCACCCCTTTCCTCTACTGTAGGAATCATCTACTCTACAGAGCGACGCATGCGCGTCATCTCCCCCTCTCTCCTCTAGGAATACTCTACGGCTCCGGCGTCCCACATCCCCACAGCGCATGCGCGTCCTCTTACCCTGTCTCCTCTTGGAATCATCTACTCTACGGAGCGGCTCACGCGTCCCACACCCCCACAGCGCATGCACGTCCCCTCTCTCTCCTCTCCTACGGTCTCCCCTGTCCTTTCCTCTAGGAATCCTCTACGGAGCGACGGGAACGACAGGTGGTGTGACAGCTGCGTACTCCGCTGGGGGCGCCACGGTAGTTCCGCGGTATGAAAATGGCGGAGAGCGCGCGCCTCATTCTCTCTCCTGTGCAGCGCCGCGATGAGCGCCCGGACCACTGCCGTGAAATGAGAGCGGCGACGTTCCTCCCGCTCAAGCTAATTATCTCCCCGCTGCTTCGCATCCACACATGGTTCCCTTTAGCGGGAGATGGGGAATTTTTTCTTTGAAACTGCTGTGCGCGGGCTCGGCGGCACGGCTGCAGAGGGATGAACGACGTCACTGACGGTGCTCCCAATGGCACGCGCGCTTGGGTGTGCCGTAGAGAACGACGTAACTTACGGAACAGCCAACAGAGACCGCTATCGTTTGTCCTGGCGAACGCTTTTTCGTTTCGCCTAGCTTTCCCTGTAAAAACGAAATCGGAAAAAATATCCTGGATGGAATGTGGTTCGAACCTGTACCCTCTCCGTGGTGGCCCAGTAGTCTATCATCGAACCATGCCGATGCTTGGAACTCCTTTTAAAGAACACCCTATACAATCTCCATGTCGGGAAGGAATGATGTTAACATACGTAATATCGCATGGTAGAAGAGTAAAACCAGACGTCACAGAATGAATATTGTGGAACCAGGTGTCACACCATGGGAATTGCGTAACGAGTGGGTCGTTGAATGCTTCCAACCCATTACAAAAGGCTCAGCCATAATTCTTCATCGTCATCAGCCACAGCACCAACAAAGTGCACATAATGCCTTACAGGTGTGTCACACAGGTACCACACTTCTCCGCAGAATGAATAATAGTGGCGTAGTGGGTACCATAGGTCGGCACAACTTGTGGAGCTCACTCAGACTCACTCATGAAATATATTTTGCGCTTAGGGCTCACTCGGACTCAGACTCACCAAAATTTTTCTGAGCCGGACTCACTCGCACTCACACTCACGAAAATTTTCTTCAACCGGACTCACTCGGACTCAAACTCATCAAAACATTACTCACCCGGACTCACTCAGACTCGGACTCAAAGCTCGATCTGAGTCTGAGTGAGTCCGAGTGAGTCGACTCAGGAGTCAGTTAGCCTAGAATTATCTTTCTTGACCATGGTGTCAATGCTCTATAACACCAATATCTCACGTAATCAGCGCTCTTCTTGGCGCCTTGTGATATAAGTACATTGGAATACGAGTTCTGAGTGCTCATAAACCAATAAGGTAATTTTTCTCGAAAAAGATAACATAAGATATATTTATCAAGAACTTCCTTGGAAGAGTTTGTAGGGGGGGGACGTCAAGGCACTCCCCTACGTAATTCGCGCCTCTGATCAATAAATTGAAATGGTATATGATCGATACTGCTTTGGAATACGTGTGAGTAGACGTGAGTATAAACGTGAATCGAGGAATTAAAGATTGATAGTAACGTTGAAGATGAGTAGATATGAGCGGGTACCCAATTCGACGAAAATTCTCAACTTCCCAACTCGACAGAAATTATGATTTATGACGTTGTGGGTAACTTGCAAGTGTACTTGTATTAGTAACCCCAAGACAGTTAACAACAGGCTCTAGAAATGCCGCTCTTTCAGCTTTCGCTGTGACTGCGCTGCGCTTTTAGTACCGGTGCGGCATTTTTTAAACGTTTTTATTCCTTCACATTCTGAGGTTCATTGCAACACGGAATAAACGACTACGTCAGATGTATAGTACACGGAATAATTCAGTCGGTGGTTCCTGAACGTGCTCTACGCTCTGCCTTCCTACTTTGGGTGTGAAGTGAATGATCTGATAGTTATGTAATATAAAATAATGAATGAGTTTCTTAAAGGGAAAGTGAAAAATGGCCTGAACAGCTATAGGCCAGTGCGAATATTATTTGTTCAGTTCAGTTTGCTTCCGACGCTCCATTCATTTTCAAAATATTGACGCATGTTACATCAGACAACCTGTATGATCAGTAGAAATTGATCTGCTAATTCCAGAGTAATAACCGGATGTGAACGATTTTACGAAAGCAAGCGCACAGATTTGTCAATGTTCGCCGTGACCGCCAGCGGTTACGGTGGCCGGCTGATCACGCGGGTTCTGTCACAGCCACGGTGGTTGCATTTGGATGGAAGCGAAATGCTAAAGCCCCGTAGTTTGAGGTGCATGTCAAAGAACCCAGCGGCCTAAATTTCTTAAGTCCTCCTCCACGGCATGCCTCATAATCACATCGTGATTTGAGACATAATACCACGGAAGTGTTTATATTTTTCAGGGTTACACTAAAGGAACGTGCGTCGGCCAGGGGGTGTCCTTTATTGTCAGCACGTGACGTCATAGCTGATGACGATGTCGTTCTGGTGAAAGGATGGTGATTCCGGGACCATGCGAGAAGTAATACTTGCAAGGGTAAGCCAGACACATCAAATAATTGTTAAATATCCAGCAAGATCCCGCAAATCGGTATAGCGACCTTGTTTAACACCAGAAGCCGAGGGGCCTGTTTGAGTACGTAGGGAGTGCGTTCAAAAACGGAGTAGCAGACATGGCCGTTGCTGCCATCTGATTTTATGATGACCGCAGAAGGAAGTTGCCGTACACCTGTTTCTCAATGGAGGGAAAAAATACTTGCTTGTGTCATCGGCTATTATTCAATGGATTCCGAGATCGTCCTCCTTTCGAGTATGACAGTGCAAAATGTCAGCAAGCGCGTTAACTCAATTTTCGCAACCCACTGTACGCCCGAAATATGTTTCAGCGATAATGGGTCTCAGTTTCAGAAACATGACGGCTCTACTTTACACCAGTTCGCGGGAAATGGAGCTTGGAACACGTAGCATGCAACCACAGGCTGCATGCTACATGGCTTCCTCATAGCAATTGATTTGTTGGGGCGGCCGTGCAGATCGTAAAGAGCAGCCCAAATGAAACGGGTGACAGTTGTGCTGCGCTTCAGGTGTCAGAGTCATGAACCACTACCGTTGAGCGCACGAACACGAACCACCGCCCATACAACTGATACGGCGTCATCTTATGAGAACTCTAGAGGCGTCATAAATAAGGCAAATTTTTGTGGGTTGAAGGAAACCGTGCCAAATAACTGCTTCAAGTTGAAAGTTGAAAGAAGAAAAGCGTGCGATAGAAAAATGCTTTGCTGAACGCAAGGACTTGCCCAACAAACTGTCCTAGTTTTACTCGGACTCTTTTCTTTAAATAACGCAGCTCGGTTCTGTTAGAGCAGGGGTCTCAAACACGCGGCGCGCAGGCTGCATGCGGCCTGCGAGGCTCTTGCGGCCTGCGCGGGCTGCATGCGGCCTACGGCTGAGGCGAGTTTGAGACCCTTGTTTTAGAGTGTACTTTTTCTTCGATGCCGCAATGCTCCGTTATATAGTGAACAGTCGTCAATGCAGCGTACGCGGAAACGTACCTGTAAATGTCGCTGCGCTTCGCGGCGTGCTCTCGTAGCTCTGTAACGTCAATGATGCGCTCGACCGCATCGGGCAGGCTTGTTTCGGGTACCCCTCGGAGACGACCGAACAGGTAGAGATTCTCATAAGCGCTGAGCTTCTCCAATTGGGCGTTGCCCTGAGGGCAGTAGCCAATTCTTGATTGCCACTGCAGTGGTCAAATACAGAGTGTGAATGTGACTGATCTAGATATAAGTTGCACATTACTGCAATTTATATCTAGATCAGTGGTCAACTGCGCTACGGAATTCGCGTTGTGGCTGACGCCCGTGAGGCGCAAAGTTTCTTCAGTATTTTAGAAAAGTGCGGAGGCAGGCCTGTCAATGATTGCATCTTCGCCACGAGCGGCTGCGGCGATAGCTCTGCATATAAGCCCGCAAAGCAGAAAAAGCTTTAGGAGAGCCATTAATGAACGCTCCATGAGGGCACAGCCACACTGGTGCGTTGATAGTATAACAGAGATTCAAAATAAGAATCTTAATCTATCTGCTCAACAGTGCGAGTAACGCTGCGCAGTTCTAAGGGTCCTGCACGGTTCCACTGAGCAATTATGCAAAGTTGGAGAGGTGCTTTTCGCTTCCATGTTCCTCCTTGTGCGGAACCGCGAAGTGCGCCATAGTCACGGAGCGTGCGCGTCGCTCGCAGAAACGAAAGCAGCTCGCCATTGCTGCGTAAGCGCTACATGATACAGCCGCATCCTTGGCGCCCGTGCACAGGCAGAAGCAGTGTGCCTCTCAAAAAAGTCACAGTTTCACCGCAAGGGTGAAGCAATGAATGCGATAGCAAAAAAATTGGCCGCGTATCTGCGTGCTTCGCTGCAAATGTCGTCGAAAGACGATAGTCTTGTGCCGACTGCACTGCATGAGCGGCATGAGTACCACAATTTAATAGCTGGGCTAGCCGCTGGGCTCGTTTTTCGGACGTTTTCCGGGCGCGCTTAGACGGACGCCGGCGTTTCTCCGCTGAAATTTGGTCGTCGGTCTCTTCTCTGCGTTCTCTGATCATGTCTTGTAGAGTGGGTCGTATTTCATCAAGCGGCCATATATGTTTTGCCTTGCCTGAGACAGCGCTCTTCTACGATGAATCAGCCGCATCTGGCTGGCATTGATAAAACAGAAGAGGACGCCATCTACAGCGCTACCGGGGAACATCGGCTTGTGTTGATGTTCCCCGGTAGCGCTGTAGATGGCGCTACCGTGTAGACCACAGCCAGCCACAGCGTCGAAGTTAAATCACTGGGCGGAGACTTGTTTTGTACACAGCAGCGCCGCGTAATAAACACTAGGATCTTTATAATTACGTATCTATAGATTTTGTTTTAAAGGAACACTGTGAATAGTACTAAGGTATTGATGTTGTGCCTCAGGTATGCGTAATATTTGATTTTTAATTGCCCACGCTCACCCGTATGAACACTTGCTTCTTGGTCAAGATTGGAGGTCGTAAGGCAGGTGGTTAAAGTTTGGCCAGCTAGCTGAATCGTGTGACGTGCCGACAAACAGACAAACAGACAGACAGACAGACAGATAGACGGACGGATCAAAATTTTTCCGTTTAGGTATCCCAAGAAAGACTATCGTCTTTAAAATTGTAATGTTATACGAAGTGAGGCTGGCAGCTAACTCTTTTTTGGATGCGATCTCACGCAACTCTAGAAAACGCTTGTTTAAGAGAATTCTCTTCGCGTTGAGAGCGCAGCACGCAGAAGGGTACGCCGGCCCGGCCGCCGAGAAGGGGAGATAAAGCGCGCGCCCGCGCCCGCGCTCGTAAAATCGAACGTCGCCCCCCCCCCCCCCCGTCCGCTGTCGGCCGCCGAGAAGGGGAGATAACGCGCGCGCCCCCGCTCGTAAAATCGAAGGTCGCTCGAGGGACCCCCCCCACCCCCCCCCCTCGCGTCTTTTCACGCTCACGAACGACCGGCGGGCCCGGTTATATATATACATATACATATACGGCAAATGACGCTGACGCCGACGCGGACGCCGACGCCGACGGCGAAAACCAGCCGCGAGTGTCCATATAATTGCTATCGCAATAAAACACTCCGATGACAAATGAATTCACCGGTGCAGCAAGCGTTCCAAAAGGCGACGGGCTGCGTGAAGCTAGAGGATTGACTCCTTAACGCCAGCAGCTACAGCGTTTGAAAGGCAGCAGCTATGTCTCATCGCGAATCGCTAAACATGATGCGCGCGACATGCGCGATGACATTTGTAAGTGCCGTAAAGTTTGCGTGGGAGACGCAAACAGCGAAAAGGTCGCTTATACCCCTGTCACACGGGCACCCGCGAACTTCGTTAAACTCCGTGTATGTTAGGAAGTTCGACGGCGACGGAGTTGTGGCAATGTCACACGGCAATGACAAGGTTGTAACCTTTGCCGCGAGGGGCTCAGTCGGCGCTGTTTGATTTTCGCAGACGTATCCCAATCGCACCTCTAGTTGGTCTTTTGATTATCTTCGTTAAGCGGTTTTTACAACTAAACATTATTAAGTAGGTCTGAAGCGAAAAAAGCATTAAAATTTTTTTCAAATGAAAACGAATTCGCTAAATGTAGCGATGCTGACAGCCATGCTGGCCACCTTGTGCCTAACGTGCTTGTTTACTAGATGTGCCGTGCTCGACGACTGGTAGTTTTGTAGCCCGCATACAAAAGTTCTTGTGTTTCATTGCCTCGTGAACTCACATATGGTTCTGTGTCTTCAGTCATGTGTGACCAAGTGGAAGACGTGAAGGAGTGGTTCGATATTGCATTGGTAATGGCATCGATCGGCTCTATGGATAGACGTCAGACTCTGGAGTTTTGCAGACACTTAGCGCCACCTGTCGGAACAGTTTTGGGTAGTGCAAAGTCCGGCTCCCTTACATAGCTTGCTGTGCAACCAGGTGCAACTAGCGAGTTGGAAACAACGATTAACCTAAATATTTGGTGTGTTGGCGCGTTGAACACTCAGAAAAAGAGCTACGAATTTCTGTCCGCTAGTCGGAAGCGCAACCGAACCGCCATGAAGTGCGTGCCAGAACGACGGCGAAAGCAAGAGCAGACGCAACAGCTCCGCGCGCTACGAAGAACGGCCAGAAAGGCTTCAGTCGACGCTACTGTTGCGTTGTGAATTGCCGCGGACGTAAATGACTTCAGTTTTACCGATTTCCGTAGCTGTTGCACGAAGCAGAACGGCGAGAGCTCTGGATAAGGGCCGTTGCGAACGTGTTGGGTAAGCGAATTACTCGTGTTCTCCACGGCCGGTCGCATGGAAAGTGTGATAATGTGGGTCTCATGTTAGTGTTTCGAGTAGCCTTGACGTAGAACCGTGGTATCCTTGACTATGAAGCTCAGCACAGACCGCGGTGCGCGCCGTGCAGCAGTTAAATGCAGACTGGTGAAGCGCGCGATAAACATCGCGCACTCCGCGACCACCCATAATCTGAACTGGTCGTCATACACAGCATCGCGCACGTACGCATTGAAGGTTCAGAGTTCCGGCTTTAACTAGCAAATGCTAACACGTGCGTCATACAAGCAAATCGCAAAATGTTCTTCGTGACCACCGCCAGGTTTTTCTTGCCCGTGGTCTCCGCGATTGCTGGAGCTATCTCGGAGGCCACGGTTATGCCCACTGATCGTAAGAAACATTGCTCGTGTACGTACTTCATCGCTTTGACATTATGTATAGGCCCAAATGTAACGCAATTAGGGGTTACAGAACGCACGTCGGAGTGCCTCGAACTCGATGTCATGCGATGCTCGCTTGCGCTTGCGAGTTCAGCACGCCGAAATAACTGAAACATCTTTTGCATTGTAGCCGCAGTTCACTTTGATGAGCTTCCTAGTTTTCTGAAGCTAGGGTGGATTGACGGAAGAAGCTTTCCAGGTCCTTGATTATTAGGAAACAGCCCTCAACACGAGCGAAAGAGGGGGGTTCTATAGTGGCCTATGCACATTCGGTTGCGGACGGCTCTCTTTGCACTACCCAGTTATGGCCAGGGCGGCGATGAGAGCGCTGGTGGCGGCGTTTTTCGCAGCGCCGCCTGGGCAAAGTCTGACGTCTATAGAGCCAATGTGCGCACTATAAGACACCGTCTCGTTGCGAACAGCGTGACGCTCAACGCGATAGCGTTGCACTCATCCCTGTCATGCCGACACGGGCACACGCAAACACTGCAACAACAACGACACGCACGGACGAAATATTTTGAAATGGCGGCGTCAGGCACGGTGTAAGACAAGGGCATTGGTGTGGAGAGTAGCTGCACTCTGGCGTGCGTATATGTACTAAAGAAAATGTACGTTATGAATGGGTCCAGCAACAAAAGCACGTTTAATATTCCCAAAATGTATTATTGTTTTGACTGCGAGAATTTAGTGCTCGAAGTTTTTTCTGGCCTTTATACCCCTGTCACACGGCCACCAACTAACTCCATTTATCTCGTTCGTCGTTTCGTCGAGGGAGATGGAGTTCGTGTCATGCGCTCTACATTTCGCCGAGGAAGTCAAATGGAGCGTTTGGCGAATGGAGTCCGGAAACGACCATTTGGGCTCGGTGAAGTACTCTCGTTCCCAGATAGTGACTGCGACGAAGAACACTGAGCTAACAAATACGTCTCAATAAGCTCAATAAGACGCGAACACACACAATTTGAAAGCGCACAACTACAGTGAACCACACACGCTCACCTACATTCGCTCACCACACACGTGTCTCACCAAAAGAAGAGCGCAGTGTGGCTAGCATTGCTTTCAACTTCCCCGTGCTTGGATAACACAAGTCTTGCAATAACATATTGCATACTTTCTAGCTTTAATTTTATTAGATTACATGCCACACACACAAAAAACACGTCTACGTTGCTTTAAAGGTTACTGCATACGTGAAAAATGGGACATTTTGACATTCACCGCAGCGCCGTTTCTGCCCCATGTGGCTCGCGTTGAAAGCTTGCGCTGAGCCGTGTAGCACGGCCACAACTCCATTCTCGTAATGCTCCATCAGGGAGTTAAATGCCGAATGGAGTGAAATGGAGTTCGGTGGTGGCCGTGTGACAGAGGTATTAGACTGCTGGGAACGAGAGTACTTCGTTCTGCCGTTAACGGAGAAAGCCGAACTTCGTTTGCGAAACGCTCCGTTTATCTTCCTTGGCGTAAGTAAGGGAGGCCGTGTAACACGGACCGCATCTCCGTTGACATGACGAAGGAGTTAAACGAAGTTCGCGGGTGCCCGTGTGACAGGGGTATTAGCCTCCTGCGGCCACGCATTCGCTGGCTATCGTTTTGTTCAATGCTAGCATGTACTTCGTATAACACTACTGTTTCTTTCAATTACATTCATGTGTCGCTCTTACGGTCAAACTGGACCTTTTACCAGTAATACAAGTCTAGCTCTCTATGCAGCACATATGCTTTCACTGTTATTTGGTACTATATATATATATATATAGGCTTGAGCGGACGAACGTACGAAAACTTCTAGTAGTTCGAACGTTTCGGCCGGGGTCCGGCCTTCGTCAGGGAATCGGTCACCAACTGACGAAGGCCGGACCCCGGCCGAAACGTTGGAACTAATAAAAGTTTTTCTACGTTCGTCTGCTCAAGCCTATTTATTAAACACTGGATCCACTGAAAATACTTGCCTGATATATATATATATATATATATATATATATATATATATATATAGTATTAATGAGAACTAACAGACAAAGATGCCAAGGAAAGTATAGGGGAAGCTATTAGAAGTAATTGTAATGTAAATGTGAAGAAATGAAAGTGGACGAAAAGATAACTTGCCACCGGCAGGATCCGAACCTGCGACCTTCGAATAACGCGTCCGATGCTCTACCACTGAGCTACGGTGGCGGTCATCTCCCCGTCCACTTTATGGGGTATATATGTGTACTTAAACGTGGGAGCGTCAGTCAGCGCCGCCTGTTGCCATTACGGCGAGTGTGGAACACTCTTTTTTGCCTGTAGGCGTCACGTAGTACGTGATCTTATTACGAGAGGGCAGCTGACTAGTAATCCCTCGCATACCACCTGAAGGCATCAAGTCTGCCAGAACGAGACCCTCGTTATGAATGAAGGAAGGAATTGTAAACTTAAGGGCTCGTTTGCTTTGTTAAACATAGTATTAATGAGAACTAACAGACAAAGATGCCAAGGAAAGTATAGGGGAAGCTATTAGAAGTAATTGTAATGTAAATGTGAAGAAATGAAAGTGGACGAAAAAGATAACTTGCCACCGGCAGAATCCGAACCTGCGACCTTCGTATAACGCGTCCGATGCTCTACCACTGAGCTACGGTGGCGGTCATCTCCCCGTCCACTTTATGGGGTATATATGTGTACTTAAACGTGGGAGCGTCAGTCAGCGCCGCCTGTTGCCATTACGGCGAGTGTGGAACACTCTTTTTTGCCTGTAGGCGTCACGTAGTACGTGATCTTATTACGTTTAAGTACACATATATACCCCATAAAGTGGACGGGGAGATGACCGCCACCGTAGCTCAGTGGTAGAGCATCGGACGCGTTATTCGAAGGTCGCAGGTTCGGATCCCTGCCGGTGGCAAGTTATCTTTTCGTCCACTTTCATTTCTTCAGATTTACATTACAATTACTTCTAATAGCTTCCCCTATACTTTCCTTGGCATCTTTGTCTGTTAGTTCTCATTAATACTATG
Source organism: Rhipicephalus appendiculatus (assembly GCA_030522465.1). NCBI lineage: Eukaryota > Metazoa > Arthropoda > Arachnida > Ixodida > Ixodidae > Rhipicephalus > Rhipicephalus appendiculatus. Next base: position 29,930 of record JALIZH010013349.1, on the reverse strand, counting down.
TTTAACAAAGCAAACGAGCCCTTAAGTTTACAATTCCTTCCTTTATATATATATATATATATATATATATATATATATATATACATATATAGCATGTACCTTACTGAGCAGTAAGCTCCCAAAACATTTCAATAAGGCACCACCACAGAAAATTAGTGCATCCGAAAATATTCCGGAGCACTTCATGTTCTTTCATATTCACCGGCTGTGTGTTGCTATTGCTGTTTAGGCTGGGGTCGCGAATATATGACACCGACAAAAAAAATAAATAAAGAAGCACGACTGCGGAATGCTTGTCAGGCTAATTTACTCATGCCGAATGCAAAATAAATGCAATAATTCATCGTTTATGACACAAAATATCGTCGCAAGTTTATCAACAAAAGTTATGAAATCACTGAAAGACAGAATAAACTGCCACTGTGTCGTCTCGAAGCGCCACTAAATCAGTCACAGCAGTTTTCAGTTTTTTTTTGCTTGTACTATAGAACTTTCGTAGCCCTAAATTTGTGACGCTACATCAAATCTGCATTTTTTGCGACATCGGCTAAATGGGTTATGACACCTGTGGCAAGTCCTATTGTGGTCCCAGAATTGTCTGACAGGGCACTGGCAAAAAAAAAAAAAGAAAAGAAAAAAGCAGACAAGACTATGTACACGAGCTACGCCCCCCACCCTCGTAAGTGTTTTAATAATATTTGTTGGTGGGGTTGAACGTCCCAAACCACAATATGATTATGAGCGACGCCATATTGGAGGCCTCCGCGAATTTCTACCACCTTGAGTTCTTTAACGTGTACCTAAATCTAAGTAGATGGGCCTCAAGAATTTACATCTCCGTTGAAAATACGGCCGCCAGCGCCGGGATTCCATGCTGCTATTCGGGTCAGCAGTCGAGCACTATAACCACTAGACCGACGTGGCCTTTTGTTTTCGTTGTTAATAGACCACCGAGGCGGGTGCAATTGTGTTAAATATACTCCGCATGACAATGGTAATTATGGATTGAAATTTTGTCACAAGTCATTCACAAGCGGCTCCTGTAGCTAGGTGGTGCTTTATGTGATTAGTACTTGTGTGACTTAATTACTTTTGAAATTTTTTGTCTAAGGTTAGCCGGGATAAAACGCCGTAGTGGTACAGCGGTTACGGTGCTCAGCTGCTGACCCGAAAGTCGTGGTTCGATCCCGGGTGCAGCGGCCGAATTTCGATGGAGGCGAGAGGCGAGATGTCGCAGGTCCTTGCACACCAGGCGGTCTAAATTTCCGGAGCCCTCTTCTACTGCGTGCCTATGTCATATCATGGTTTTTGGACGTAAAACCACACAAATTATTATTACCACCATGCAGTTAAGCTGAAGAACATCTGAGGAAGCCAAATTTACAGCACCATCTGTACAAGATCAAGAATGGCTTACACTTCCTCATCTTGACGTGTATGACTTGTTTTCGCTTAGAATGATACTTTTGGTTCAACGATTGGTCCTAGAAGCGGAAAGGGAGTAGACAAAATTTGGCAGTGTTTAGGTAGTGTTCACAAGGGTAGCGGCTTGGGCTTGTTGGAAGTTCATGACAGTATACTACTAGCGCGGGAACACACGGACAATGTGTCGTCCTCTTTCTTGTCCGTGTGTTCCCGCCCTAGTAGTATACTGTTTAGGTAGTGGTCTCGTGATTTCTTTTTGCCGCAATGCTGCCAAAGAATCCGATACACGTTTTCAAAGTTTTCTCGGCTTAGCCTACAGAATAGCATATGCCTAAAGATGCATTTGTAGATTACACACTTACCAATGTCTAGAGTTGACGGTTATGTAAGATGTAGACCCTCTGCTGTGCTATCCCTAACGAAATTCTGGTTTCCATTCACGCCACTGTGACTGCCACTCATGAAGACTGCTCTTGGAAACTGCTTTTCAGGCTCTTGATTGTATACGGAACCTTAATATATTGGTCAAGTTAGAAAACCACGAGATGCAAGTTTCGTTCACTCCGCTGCCTACACCGGTACACATTCCTGTCTGCACGCACGCGATGTCAGCACTGGTCATCTCAAACGCTCCATTGTGTAGCTAAATGTGCATGAATCAATGCTTAAACTTATACGGGAACAGCAAAAATATTCGAACATGGCCAAACACAGATACACTGACGTTCAAGTTCGCACTCCTGTAGCTACTACTCAAGAGTTACTGACCACTAGCCAGCACTTGCGCAGCATTGTTCAGTGCTGGTGAACAGTGTGCCAACACTAGGAACCATTACAGAGCACTAGGCCACAGTCACCCAACTGGTGTCACTTTTATAGCTGTAAATGTAGTAAGGAGGGTGTTTCACGAAATGTGTCCGAAAATCACCAAAAAGAAAGGAAATGGAATATTTGCTCGCTGTTTTCATAATAAGTTTTTCTGTCGTAGGAGACATCATAGCATGACTAGACACAACAATTTTGGAAATAATTAACAATAAATAATTGTAATTTTCATTAGTGAAGGGAGTTGGTGATGTGAAAGGTTGTCTTTTCTGCGAAAAGGCCATTGCCGCTTTGACATTTTGAAAATCTGACTGTTAATTATTGCGGACCAATGAAATTCAACAAAAATCTCCGACGAAACGTAACTGAAGCTCCAATGAACGCAACTAGCAGACGAGCAGGATGACGCCACGTTTGTCGACGGCGATTGCAGTCAACACCTGCTATATACCTGAGAAGGCCTGCGCTCAGAATTCTGACGTCACCACCTGCCGGTTGAGATATTGTAGCGTCTCCAACAGCACGCAAGAGCTCTGTGAACGCTTGATCACTCTGCTTGCTTTCGCCTGAGTGAGTGAGTCTGTGCCGGTGAAAACGTGGCGTTTTCTTGTGTGTTGTGTCTTGTCTGTGCTATTCCGCTGTGTAAATCATGGATATTTTTTCTCATCATTGCGTCTGACGACACGCGCGATGCCGAACAAGTCTTGCGTGCCGCGATGTATCGGCAATGACGATACTGGGAAAAGGTCCAAGTGTTCTCTTTCCCGAAATATGATGAAACGCGAAGCAAGTGGATACGTGTAATTCCATGAAAGGATTTCACACGAGCTGCATGTATCAACGTAAAACTTTTTTATCAATAGTGTTGTGGCACCAGTTCTCTCAAGCAAGCATTTTTGTTTCTGAGTGTCTTCGTGCTGCTGCAGTTAAATAACTATGGGAATCATTGTATATTTGTAGTATTTGTTACGCCGATGTTTTGTTGTATGCTAGCAACTGTTATTTCAAAGCGCTGAATTGATTCTTTGGCATTCTTTGTCAACCGTACTATTCCGGTTTGTTGAGTTTTTAAATTGAACGTGTTTGAATGTTACTCTGATAACTAGAAAACTGTATATCACACATTAAATAATCGCTATGTGATTTATGTTGTATAAAATTTTTGACTACCTGGATATATTCAGATTTTCGCTCCGTAGATGTCTGAACGGTCTTGTATTTAAGGAATGAATTGGAATTCAATCGGATACAGAGGAACGCTGCATTTCAGGACACTCATTATTTCGTGTTCAATTGTAAATTGGGTCACTTTGAATATCGTGCTGCGCTGCGTTGATGTTGTCCCTCAAAATTGCGAATAATATAAATGAAAGCTACACACTGCAATTGTGATATTAGAATATTGTAGTGGTAAAGGAGCAAGCCATGCGCCAGTGGGACGCTCTCGTGGTGCGAAGCGCGAGCGCTGATCGCGAGCTCTTGGCACCGAGCCCGTTCGACTGGTTCTCGCTGTGCCCGGCTTTCTGCCTGCTACCCGACATCGTGAAATAAACCCCCTTGCAAAGTGGTGGACGTGCTGGGTACTTCAATCTGGAACCTCGAAGCCGGAAGCTGCCCGCCGCCCCGACAATGCCTCATCAGACCACCGAGCAAGGCAGCGTTCATCAAAGCCCGACCCAATCTCCACTGGTCATGGTGCCTACCACCCTGCGCCAATGTGATCCCCCTTCTTCAGCAGCACCCAGGGCCAAGATGTAGAAGATTGGCTGTTGTTATTTCAAAACGTTACTGCCGCCAACAAGTGGGAACAACCCTCGAAATTGGAGTTTGTCCCATTTTATCGGAAAGACGTTGCCAACCGGTGGTTCCACAACCACAATTCCGAATTCTCCACGTGGGCCGCATTCAGAACCATCTTTGCAGCAGTGTTCAGTCGCTTAGCCGTATGTAAGCTCCGCGCCGAACAACGCCAACGCGGACGTGCGCAAAAGCAGGTCGAAAACTTCACTAGTTACATAGAAAAAGCCATCGATCTATGCAAGCGCCTGAACTCTGAGATGAGCGAAGAGAACATCAAGCACATATTGAAAGGCATAGACGACGATGCCTTTCAGATGTTACTGGCATGGGCCCGCGTACCGTGTATGAGGTTGTGATTTTGTGTCAGAACTTCGATGAACTTAGTAAGCAACGCATCTCAGTTCGGAGGTCAACGACAGCAGACGACTCCCCTCGCCGCGTTGACCGTCGTTGGTGACAACACCCTGCTGGCACAGATAAAAGAATATGTGCGCGAAGAAGTGGCTGACAGCTCTCGTGCTTGTCGTATCTGCCGACCGCCGAAGCACCTACGAACTGCCTAGCGCTGACCATCAGACAGGCTATCCAGGAGCAGGTCTCCGAGGCGTTGCCTTTACCGTTGTCGTCCGCCTCTCCACCGACACCTGTCGCCGCGCCGCTGACTTATGCAGCTGCCACGGCAAGGCCACCCTGTCGTCTGCCAGTTTCACAACCTGTTCCACCGTCCGCCATGCCATTTTCTGGTACACAGCAGCACTACCGAAATCCTTGGCGTGCTGCTGACAATCGGCCGATCTGCTAAGCTTGCGGATTTCCAGGTCACGTTGCACGCTTGTGTCGTCGGCGCTTCGCGGTGAACCCGGAGGCACCGAGATATCATTAACTCGTTTCGGCCTCCATATAACGCACCTCACACGTCACGTCAAGTTTACGAGCGCGACGCTCAACCTACTCCCGATTCCCAAACCTTCGGTTCTCGTCACTCCTCTTCACCACGCCGTGGTTCTGTGTCATCAATGCAATGATGACCCACCTCCATTGAGACGGAAAACTGACTGCCGCAGCTCCGGAGGCACGAGCTGCGTCGTCGTCTATTTGTGTAAGTCCTCGTCTGTCCCCCGCTAATCTTATTGATGTAATCGTGGAAGGTGTACGAACACTTGCGTTCACAGATACTGATGCCGCGATATCTGTGATTAGTCTAAGACTGCCGCTCTGTTCACAAAGTAACGACGCTGTATCCCGTGATTTCCCTCAGCACTGCGAGCTCACAACAAACGGAGCCCGCTGCGGCATGTACGGCCACAGTGGTCATTCGAGACGTGCTGTACACCACTATTAAGGCGAAAGCCTTTAATGTCTTATGCTCACGTCCGCCCGTCCGTCCGTCCATGTCCGTCCGTCCCTCCGTCCAAGCCATGGCACGGTGCCAGTTGGCCGCCGGGGCGCGCAAACGGACGCCAGTCGCGTCGGACTCTACAGCGCTCGCGCGTTGCTTGCGTAGCGTCGCTGTGCGCAGCGTTTCGTTATGTAAGGAGGGAGACGAGCGCATCGCGTTCCATTCTGACCGACCCCGTCTCAATGGACACAGGCGTTCGCGGAACACACTTTAGAATTTACAATGTGTCGGTCAGTTTAAGCGCTGCAACGCGAATGGCGTCTGCACGATGCGCAAATCGCGAGAAAATACGAACGCATGCGAACAGAGGCAGGTTACTCTCGCGTCTTACTGCGATTCCTGGTAAAAAAAAAATTAAAAAAAGAAAAAAAACACGCACACATTCCGTTTGTGTGCCATCCCACTGAGAGTGTAAAAGAAAAGACATGGCATAGTCAGTGGCCACAAGCTTTCGCCGAACACACTTTGGAATGTACAAAGTGTCCTTCAATTTTTCTTCTTGTTGGCTTCGTGTTCATACGATGTCATTCTGGGATGGCATTTCTTATTACGCCATCACGCCTTTGTCGACTATGCTCGGGCGGAGGTGGAAATAACTGGTCGAGGTGCACTCGGGCCGAGGTGGAACGCCTCCTGTCGATGTGCCCGTATCTTCTGTGACCAAGCTTATCATTTCGAAGGACATTGACCTCCCTCCTTTCGGCACCACATTTGTTCCGGCTTACTGCGCTTCACATTCTGAAGCTACCGTACTGTTCACATCATCTGACATCTTCGGTAGCCGCCACCATACGTCAATGCCATTCGCCGTTCTGGCACTGGCACATCGTCAATGCACCACCGGAATACTTATTTGCAATCCCAACTTGTGCGCTCTCAGTTGGCGCCGCAACGAGATGCTCGGCCACATTCAGCCTATCGTTGAAGACGTTGTCGTGCCCATGGATTTCTTCGAAACCAAGCCAAACCCGGGGCTGAACGCATTGGCTCCTCACCTGGCTTCGGACAGTTCGCCTCCGGACAGCGTGCGGATGCATTTCACCGTTCAATCGACAGCCATCTCGCTCCAGCTCAACGACAGCAGCTTCTGCATGAGTTCAGACGTTCATTTGACTTCCCCCAAGCGGCGTTAAGTCGAACAAACACTAGTGATCACGCAAGTGACGCTGGAAACAATACGCCTTTGCTCCAGCGCCCCTATCGCGTATCACCAGTGGAGCGTCGCGTAATTAGAGCAAGTAGGCGCCATGCTACAGCGCGGAGTCATCAATGCTTCGTGTAGTCCTTGGTTTCCCCTTGACCTCGTCAAGAAGAAAGATGCTTTGATCCGATACTGCGTGGACTACAGGCGCCTGAACAACATTCCAAGGAAAGATGTTTAACCTCTTCCCAGCACATACGATGCCCTGCATTGTCTCCAATGTGCCGAATTAGTTTCTTCGCTAGACCTGCGTTTGGGTTGCAGGTTCCAATGGCCGAGTTTGATCATCCGAAAACAGCGTTCGTCACACCAGACAGCCTTTACAAGTTTACAGTAATGCTATTCGGACTTTGCAATGTGCCCGCAACATTTGAGCGAACGATGGATAGCATTTTACGCAGTCTCAAGTGCAAGATATGCCTGTGCTATCTTGATGATGATGTCGTTTTTTCACAAGATTTCACTTCGCATTCCTCTCGTCTGCGCAAGATTCTCCAGTGCCTTACTAACGCCAGCGTTCAGCTTAACTTGAAGATATGTCACTTCGGGGCACGACAACTCACCATACTTGGTCATGTCATTTCAAAAGACGGCCTCCTACCCACCTGACAAACTTCGCGCTACTGCTGAATTTACAAAGCCGACTACAATTGAAGAACTACGGAGTTTTGTAGGACTGTGTTCGTATTTTCATTGCGTTGTGCTTTGTCCAGAACTTTGCGTCAACCATTGGCCTTCTCACCAAGCTACTTGCTGGTCCTGCGGATGTTTCGAATCGGACACAAGCCTGTGACCAATCTTTCATTACACTGCGCCAACTACTTAATTAGCTACCCGCCCTGCGCCATTACGACCCGACTGCACCAACCGAGGTACACACGGATGCCAGTGGCGTCACCCTTAGTGCAGTACTCACGCAACGCAAACCCCATTTTACGGAGTATGTTGGCGCATACGCCAGCCGCGCCCTCACTAAGGCGGAATCCAACTACGCTGTAACCGAAAAGGAGTGCCTCGCGATTCGAAGGGCGTTAAACAAGTTTCGCCCCTATTTGTATGGCGTCATTAAACACGTTTCGCCCCTTTTGTACGGCCAGACTTTTGACGTGGTGACTGACCGTCACGCACTCTGTTGGTTGGCGTCACTGAAAGATCCTTCCGGTCGTCTTCGACTTTGGGCATTTCGCTTACAAGAATTCGACATTCGCGTCGTCTACCAATAAGGGCGAAAGCATTCTTGCACGGATGCGCCCTCACGACCATCCGTCTGCGGAAAAAGAAAGCTCAACCGTTCCCTCAGTGCTGTTAGCGTCACATGAACAACAAAAGGACACTTGGATCGTCTCTCTTGAACATTCTCTCCGACTCTTCAACATCCGGATACCCGCGTACTCTTCGTCGCTAAGCACCGCATTCCGCAATCCGAGACGCACTCCTATACCGGCGCAACTACCAAACGGCGGGTCGTAAATGGCTCCTCGTCATACCCCGCCATATGCGATCTGACGACTTCGCATATTTTCATGCTGAACCGCAACATGCACACGATGGTGCGCTAAAAACGTATTAGCGGATCCGCCAAGGTTACTACTACTGGCGGGGTATGTGCAGATTCGTGCGAAAATACATTCGCTCATTTTCATTGTGTCAATAACGGAAGACATTTTCGCATTCACCCGGTCTACTGCAGCCTTTGCCATGTCCTGCACGCCCATTTGACCGTGTCGGGATTAATCTATACGGCCCACTCCCGTACTCCGTTGCTGGTAATCGATGGGTGATTGTAGCTGCGGACCCTGTGACAAGATACGCAAACACGGCACTTCGGCTGGTGCTCGTGACAGTTCGTTCTCCGTCATGGTGCACTACGGGAACTACTGAGCGACAGAGGTCGCGTGTTTTTTCCCCCCCAAATTTCTGCAACAATTTATGCCATACAGTAGACCGCACATCTACAGCCTACAACCCACAGACGAACGGCCTATATACGGAACGTTTCAAGCGACACTGGGAGACATGCTTGTTTTGTATACTGATTCTGACCAATCCAATTAGGATGTCGCGCTCTCTTCATGACGTACGCATATAATACTGCGCCACAATCTACAACAGGCTTTTCCCCATTTTTCTTTTATTGGCCGGGAAGCATGCATAATCGACACAATTTTGCCGTATATTCCAGATGCCTCCGAATTCGGCCCAGTTTCTGAAATGACACAATATGCCGAAAAGTGCCGTGACCTCGCGCGCTCATTCACCGCGGATAACCCCAAAAGATCTCCATGACCGTGATCTGATCCAGGAGGCTTTCCCCGTCGGCAACTTCGTGTGGCTCCGACTGCCCTTACACTCTCCTCGCCCGACTACCAAGTTCACACCGAAGTATACCGGCCCTTATTGCATCATCAAGTGCCCCTCTCCCGTCTCCTATGTGATTGAGCCGGTCAAGCCATCAACGGACGAGCGCTGTCTTGGTCGTGAGACGGTCAGCGTCAGCTGCCTCAAGCCCTGTTACGACCCTCCTACTATCTTACCACCTTGAGTCGCCAGCATGGCTCCTCTTCATCGCCGGGTTATTGTAATGGTGAAGGCGCAAGCTACTCGCCAGTGGGATGCTCTCTTGATGCTAAGCGCGAGCGTTGATCGCGAGCTGTTGGCGCCGAGCCTGTTTGACTGTTTCTCGCTGTGCGGGCTTTCTGCCCACTACCCGACTTCCTCAAATAAACCCCCCTTCCGATATTTATAGACCAGAGCACGCCTATCTCGCACCCAGGCACCTGCGCTCCCTGCGGCATACTCTCGCACTCAGACGCCTTTTTGTTCTGAACTACCAAGGCGTGTATCTGTAGCGTCAAGTTAACATGACAAGCGGCGTCTCTGGGACTTTAAAATACGAGAAAGCGCCTATTCACGCCGCTCCCGCTTACAAGAAGTGATCTGGGCACCACTGCACCGTCTTTGGATGCGAAAACAATTAGCGCAAGAGAAAGATATTACTCGGAACTGTCTGTGAAGATCACAACACGACGCGGGAATCGTGCCGGTGCGGTGTTTTCAGATTGCACAGATTTCCATCCGCAACGACAAACGCCGAGCTCCGCCGCCAGTGGATAATTGCAATCAACAGGAAAAACTATAAGCCCAGTAAAAGTGTTCGAGTAAGTGAGGAGCTTTTTTTTCGAAATGAGCTAAATCCAGAAACCGAAACTAGCTCAAATAAGGCTCCATTGGCACGTACATACTCTCTCAACTTTCCTGTAAAACAGTTATCGGAACGAAATGGGTCGATACAACCAACTACGCGTGCTTACAGATTTCGTTTCAAAACGAAATTGAGCCAGATCCGTGCGCTGTACGGATCTAGTGAGCCAATTCCGGTAAGCCAATAGCAGAGCTACCAAATGATTTTTTTCAAATCATGGCACTGTGTTAGAGCTCGGAAAACATTGGGACGTGTATGACTGGAAAGCCTACTGTACGGCTGAGATGAAATCGACATCCAGCTTGCCGTTTAAGATAACAGAAACCAAGGTCTTCTACATTCAAATAAATGCAGCTGGTAGAAGCCCTAAAGTTAGAGCAGAACCCCACTATAATGTTTCCGTATCAAATTTCGTGCCAGTCCTAAAGAGGGGAAAGTCCCTTGCACAAGCACCCGTGCAATGCCCACTGTACACTCATCATGTCAACGAAATGAAACTGAGAGATGTGACGAGCCTTCTCGTAAAGCATTTTGGCAGTCCATGGGAAGAGAATCAAGAGCTCGCTTATTTTGTCAGTGTCCTCAGGCGTGCCAAAGAAAATGATCATACAGAAAATTTTGAAGAGAGGTGCTTGTGCTGCGAAGATGCACCGGCTCTTCTTGTATAGTTGAAGGCCCTTAATTGAAGCATTGTTGCCTATGTTTGATGGCTTTTCTGCCAAAACTCTATGATACCACTCTTGAAAGTCGATTTCAACAAAGTTTTCGCTAGAATACCGCCTCTAATTCAATGCGTCATTTCAATATGAGCCAAATCCAAAGTTATTATGCTAATATTGGTCAAGTCCGCTGTATATTTTTTAATTACTTGTGGCCGTAAACTTCTCCTAGCTGACATGTAAAATATATCACGTAATAGGTTTGAAAGCGTTGTATTTACTTTCCGTAACTAATTTTCACTGTTTTCACAAATTCTGTGTAGGTGGATTTGACTCATTTCGAAAAAAAAAAAAACTCTTCAAGTACACTTAATGCGTGTATTCAAGCGTGACGCCAGCTATTTCGCGTTACAGCAGTAATTTGCGTGAAAATTGCCTGTAGTATGCGGCACCAAATCATTGCCGTACTCTTTCGCAGGCCGCATGCCAATGATAGGAGATATTACGACTCACGCGTGCACGCACACTGTGCACGTTAAGTAAAAATGTAAAGGCGTACTATCGCGATGCAAAGAAACGTGAACAGCGGAAAGCGAGGCTTTCGACTCAGTCGAACTGCGACATGTCTTGACTGTAGGCGAATCTGTGCTTTCAGCCGGCGTCACCGTAGCACTATAAAATCTTGCTCTGGCTGGCACTTTCGCACCGCGTGTGTTACGAGATGCCAGGCATAACTGGCAAATGATAAACACATGCGGTGCATGAGCGCAAGCCGGAGCGGGGTTCTAGCGCTACGGTGACGCCGGCTGAAAGCACAAGTTTTGCCTAGCGACAGTCAAGGCATGTCGCAGCTTCGAAAGCTACGCTTTCCGCTGTTCACGTTTCTTTCCATCGCGAGAGTGCGTACGAGATAAAGTTGCTTCTGCAGTGTGGAATGCACGTGCTGTAGACATTCCGGACTGTCGAGGAAGGTCTTGTCGACGTTTCACACGAAAGCAGCACAAATTTTCAGGAGAAAAGCGCGAAACATGCTTACAGCCGGACTCGGGTTGGGAAGTTTCGCGTTTGAGTTGCGGAGCGTCCGCTAGCGTGGCAGTTCAGGGGTGTTGCTTCGCCGCGCTTGGGACAGATGGCGCGACGTGCTGCCTAAATATGGCGATGCACACAGAACTCGCTGTGTTCTGGTGTATACAATGGGAAGATTGTTCCGCTGGTTAACGATATTGTCACGTGGTTGTGACGTCGACGAAGGCAGCAGGCGACGTGTCCAAGATGAAGCTCTTTATTAGGCCGAACTTGTGGCCGGTAAACGGAAAGCAAGATTACAGCAATACACGCTGGCACTGATAGCGGCGAACGGAGTGTCGGCCGTCCATCAACTGAACTTCGTTGGAACGCGCCGGCTTTTATAAATCACGCGTCGAACATTCTAGCCTTATCACTAGTCGTCGCGCAAGCTCTGGAATTATCTTGAGTGTTACCGTCTTGCGCGCAATCTTAACAAAACGATCTACTACAACCGAGAAGCTTCTGGAACAATAAGGCGCGGTCTGCGCCGAGTACTGCTGATAGTCTTTGTGGGCAGACACCGAATACAGTAGAAGAAACGCGCGTGGCAATGCCCCCCTCTGAAAAGGCATCGTCCCGATGCTTAGAACAGAACACATGGGAAAAAGACATGCAACAATAAATAACGACAATAAATCAAGAAAGTTGAATAAACAATGCGCACAAGCAAGAAAGTCTAATGAAAAAAAAGTACAGTCCTCAGGTTCACTACCGCGCGAAAAACGGCTTGAGGCGCACGACATGGACGACTTCAGGTCGCGCACAGCGCCGTTGAGAGTTCGAAATGCTGTCGGGGACAACCTCGTAGTCGAGTGTGCCGAGACGTCGAAGCACCCTATACGGTCCGAAGTATCGTCGCTGAAGTTTTTCGTAAGTCCACGTCGTCGTATGGGCGTCCACACCCAAACGCGGTCGCTGGGCTGGTATTCCACGAAGCGTCGTCGAAGATTGTAGCGGCGGCTGTCAGTCGTCTGCTGATTCATGATCCGCAGGCGGGCGAGCTGTCGTGCTTCTTCGGCGCGCTGTAGGTAGGCGGTCACGTCGATGTTTTCCTCGTCGGTCACGTTTGGTAACATGGCGTCGAGCGTCGTTGCCGGGCTCCGTCCGTAGACCAACTTGTATGGCGTCATCTGCGTCGTTTCTTGTACGGCCGTGTTGTACGCGAAGGTCACGTACGGAAGGATAGCGTCCCACGTCTTGTGCTCGACGTCGACGTACATGGCCAGCATGTCGTCGATGGTCTTATTTAGACGCTCGGTCAGGCCGTTGGTCTGTGGGTGGTACGCGGTGGTCCGGCGGTGACTTGTGTGGCTGTATCCCAAGATCGCCTGGGTTAGGTCAGCCGTAAACGCCGTGCCTCTGTCGGTGATGAGAACCTCTGGGGCGCCGTGTCGAAGGACGATGTTCTCAACGAAGAACTTGGCTACCTCGGCGGCACTGCCTTTGGGCAGGGCTTTTGTTTCGGCGTAGCGGGTGAGGTAGTCGGTGGCTACGACGATCCATTTGTTTTCGCAAGTCGACGTCGGGAACGGCCCCAGGAGGTCCATCCCGATCTGCTGGAACGGTCGCCGAGGAGGCTCGATCGGCTGAAGGAAGCCTGCTGGTCTTGTTGGCGGTGTCTTCCGTCGCTGACAGTCTCGGCACGTCCTTACGTAGCGGGCGACTTCGGCGGCAAGGTGCGGCCAGTAGTACTTTTCCTGTACTCTTGCGATCATGCGGGACACACCGAGATGTCCAGCCGTCGGGTCATCGTGTAGGGCCTGGAGGACTTCTGGTCTCATTGCTGATGAAACCACGAGAAGATGTTTGGCTCGAAGGGGCGAGAAGTTCTTCTTTAGGAGGACTCCGTTTCGAAGGAAGAACGACGCCAGTCCTCTCTTGAATACCTTCGGAAAAGTGGCGCTCTTGCCCTCGAGGTATTCGACAAAGCTCCTGAGTTCCGGGTCCGTTCGCTGTCGCTCGGCGAAGTCGTCGGAACTTATGGTTCCCAGGAAGCCGTCATCATCCTGGTCGTCCAGCGGCGGTGGGTCGACGGAGGCACGAGACAGGCAGTCAGCGTCAGAGTGTTTTCTTCCGGACTTGTAAACGACGGTAATGTCGAATTCTTGAAGTCTCAGGCTCCACCGTGCGAGGCAAACAGAAGGGTCTTTAAAGCTAGCTAGCCAACACAAGGCGTGGTGGTCGCTCACAACTTTGCAGGGCCTGCCGTAAAGGTAGGGGCGAAACTTTGATGTAGCCCAGATGATGGCAAGGCACTCCTTTTCTGTTGGGGAGTAGTTGGCCTCTGCCTTTGATAGCGACCGGCTAGCATAACTGATAACTAGAGGCCGGATTTTTAGGCACTAAAAAATCGTGTTTTAGGCGCCAAAAATAGGCAGAAAAAACACAGTTTTAGGCCCCCCAAAATCGTAAATATAGGCACAATAAATTTTTACAAAACCTCAAATTTTCGAATAAGAACGTGCGCGACATGGTGTGCGGCAGGAAAGCAAACAAGTGTTATATTTTATGATAGTACAAAGGCGTTAATGATTTAACATAGCCATGCAATGGTCGCTTTTCGGGCACGGTTTCCAGAACTCGGAAGGGCAGCACAGGATTCAATAGCCAGCCCGCTAAAAGGCCAGAAGGGTCTGTTAGCCTTGTATTGGCCGGGTCTAATAGCGCAGAGTCAATTTCTCCTCTTTGTGTGAACACCATAAAGGGCTCCTTACCAAGTTTGAGCGCTTCGAGCTAGAAGTGTAATGCATGCATTGCGCTACCGATCACGTCTGCCAAGATTTGCAACGCTACGCTCCCCGGAAGGAGGTGAAATGTCAGACTGAATGCATCGTACCCTTTATCTCACGGGCGCGCGCACCAATGTGGGGGAGGTGAAGTTCAACAAGGAATGGTCCTGTGTATGTCACAGTAGTACATGAAACTGCGAGAATTATTCGAGGCTACATGTGTAATTTGTGCAACTGTTGCTTGAATAGAAGAATGAAAGTTAATAGAAATATTAAAACATACAAACGGAATGTGTGCGCAATTTTCTTTAGTTTTGTCTTCGAATCGAGAGCGATGCGAGACTTAGCTGCCTATATTTCTTTTGTGTTCGTGTTCTCGCCGTTCCCGCGTCGTGCCGGCGCCAGCCCTGACAACACTTAGCATGTTTTTGGTGCATCGTTCCTTACAGCAGTTCCAGCTGTGCGACGCGCTGTGTCGTAGTAAGGATACAGGATCCATGCCAGCCACTCCAAGCGCTTAGACAGATCCATCCCACAGAAACAGGCAGTACACTATAGAGCGAACGCCGAAACGATACAACACCGCTTGTGCGCACGACCTGGCTTGGGCATTTCATGTGCACATAGTGTAATCTTGCGTGTGCATGGCGTGTTGATGCGTCAACGTCGTGTGATCTTCCGGCTCCGAGTTTCTCTGATACCGAAGGGGGTAGGGAAGGAATTTGGCTTGCGAGTGGCAAATGTGTCAAGCTCATCTACCGGCATCATGCTTTCGCGGCTCGTAATGAACCAATTAAAAAGTTCTTGTGGTACAAAGCTCTTCAATGGGCACGCGAACACTTCCAGTATCTGACTAAAATTTCTAATGTGATCTGGTGAAGCGCCCTTTAAGAGTAAATTACAAGCGAAACAAAAGCCATGTGCACATCTGATTTTTTTTTACCTACTTTCTATTTTCCCCCTGACGGCACTCCATGGTTTCGCATTCGCTCTCCATATTCCTGCTGCTGCGCGCAGGCACCTCCTCTTTTCTGCCCCCCACCACGCCCAAGTCTTCAAGGAGGTGCTTCAATTCCATGGGAACACTGGACTGGAAAACCGGCGGTAAAAGCCGCGCGTCACGTCCTCGGCCATAGACGCCACTCTCCTCTTCTTCCCCTCTCCTCTTCCCGCCTTCCCGCCTTCCCGCCTGGGACGTGCTCCCATTTAGGGTTGCAGAAATAGCGTCCTTTCCTCTCCCCTGCTCCAACCGCTCGCGCCACGTCAGTGCGGTGGGGTAAGGTGGCCGGCGCGTCCCATTTCACTGCTGCTACCGGTTGCTTCCCGGATGTTTGTTGAACTAGGGAACTATAGGTTGTTGCACCCCATAAAGTTCCGAAACGTCAATTTTGTCCGGTAACATGAATTACGGTCTCAAAGTGTACTCGAAAGCAAAATTTGAGGCTAAATAGCATTCATATAGGCACCAATTTTGAAAATAGGCATTTATGGGCACTTATAGACATTTAGGCACAAACCCCAAAAATAGGCATTTATAGGCACTATAAAAACACTATAAAAGCCCTCCTTTACCCCTAATTCATGCTCATATATCAAAGTGGCGCGATAGGAACGCAAGGAAAAAAATAGGCATTTGCCTATAATCCGGTCTCTACTGATAACTCTTTCCAGTCCGTCCGTCCTCTGCACAAGGACGGCGCCGAGTCCTACGCTGCTCGCGTCGGTGTGCACTTCTGTTTCGGCGTGTTCGTCGAAATGCGCAAGTAACGGAGGCGTTTGCAGGCGTCGTTTTAGGTCTTGAAATGCTTCCTCCTGTGGCGTTTCCCACTTAAACTCGACGTCAGCCCTGGTGAGGTTAGTGAGTGGCTCGGCGATGCGGGCGAAGTTTTTGACAAATCGCCTGTAATAGGCGCACAGGCCAAGAAATCGACGCACGGCCTTCTTGTCGGCGGGTGGCGGGAATGTAGCGATGGCGGTTGTCTTCTGCGAATCAGGGCGTACTCCGGACTTACTTATCACGTGGCCCAAGAACAAAAGTTCTTCGTACGCGAAACGGCACTTTTCTGGCTTGAGTGTGAGTCCGGAGGTCTTGATTGCTTGAAGTACAGCTTCAAGGCGCCGCAGGTGTTCGTCGAAGTTCGAGGAAAACACAACGATGTCGTCCAAGTACACAAGGCAAGTCTGCCACTTCAAGCCGGCCAGTACAGTATCCATAACGCGTTGGAAGGTCGCGGGGGCCGAGCAAAGACCAAAAGGCATGACCTTAAACTCGAACAGGCCGTCTGGTGTTATAAAGGCAGTCTTTTCTCGGTCTCTCTCGTCGACTTCGATTTGCCAGTAGCCCGTCTTCTGGTCTATCGACGAAAAGTACTTCGCGTTGTGGAGTCGATCCAGGGCGGCGTCTATCCGTGGGAGGGGGTACACGTCCTTCTTCGTGATCTTGTTCAGGCGACGATAGTCGACGCAGAAACGCAGCGTCCCGTCCTTCTTCTTCACCAACACCACGGGAGACGCCCAGGGACTCTTGGACGGCTGGATTATGTCGTCGCGTAACATTTCGTCGACTTGCTTCTTTACGGCTTCGTGTTCTCGCGTCGAAATTCGATACGGGCTCTGACGGACTGGTCGGGCACTTTCTTCAGTCATGATACGATGTTTGGCGACTGGGGTCTGTCGAATTCCTGACGACGATGAGAAGCAGTCCTTGAATTGCAGGAGCAGATTTTTGAGCTGGTCTTGCTTCTGCTTTGGGAGGCTGGGCTTGACGTCGAAATCTGTTTCGGGACCTCGATTCATCGAAGAATGTTCGGCAGTATCGGAGTGGGCGAAAGCATTGCTGGTGTCCACGAATTTCTCGATGTAGGCGACCGTCGTACGAATGTTGAGGTGTCTATATTCGTGGCTGAAGTTTGTCAGCAGTACCTTTGCTTTGCCGCCGCGCAACTCGGCGATGCCTCTTGTGACGCATATCTGACGGTTCACAAGCAGGTGCTGATCGCCCTCGACGACGCCTTCAAGGTTAGCGGGTATTTCGGTGCCGACGGAAATGACGACGCTGGAAAGAGGCGGAACGGTGACCTGCTCTTCTATTACATTCAAGGCATGATTCTCCGGCGACGTGTGGGTAGGCAACGCTTTTTCTGAAGTCAGTGTAATCTACTCAGACCTCAGGTCGATGACGGCGCCGTGTTGACTTAGGAAGTCTATCCCCAGTATCACATCCCTGGAGCAGTGCTGCAGAATTAGAAAACTGGCGGGATAAGTCCGGTTATTGATGGTAACTCTTGCGGTGCAGACACCGGCCGGCGTTATTAGATGACCCCCAGCGGTCCTGATTTCAGGGCCTTGCCAAGCAGTCTTTACTTTCTTCAACTTTGTCGCGAAAGACCCACTGACGACGGAATAGTCGGCTCCAGTGTCGACGAGAGCGGTGACGATGTGGCCGTCGAATATTACGTCGAGGTCGCTGGTTCGTCGTCGAGCGTTGCGGTTGGGTCGCGGCGTCGGATCACGGCTGCGTCGAAATGTTGTGGTGCTTCCATGCTGCGTCGTCAGGTTTTCCTCGGTCCGCGAGGTTTCGTCGGCAGGGCTTCGTCTGCTTCGCGTCGTGTTGCGCAGGTCTCGTCGCGTTGTCGTCGTCGGCGGCCGCGGAGGATCTTCGGCATTTCGTCGAACAGCAACCGCACCTCCATCGGTGCTGCCCTTAGTTTCCCGGGTACGGGCTAGGTGACCGGCCCCGGTTTGGGCCAGTGTACTGCCGGCGGTGCGGTGACATGTAGTGGCCGGGCGACGGTGAGCGGGAAGGTTGTCGGGGCGTCCACTGAGGTCCTGCGAGGTAGTCGGCGATGTCTTGCGGTCGTTCACCCCGCTGTGGACGAGGTGCGTTGACGGCAAAGCCTCGTAATCCCATCTCACGGTACTGGCATCGGCGGTACGTGTGGCCGGCTTCTCGGCAGTGGTAACAGAGGGGACGGTGGTCGGGGGCTCGCCAGATGTCGGTCTTCCTCGGCGTGTACCGCTGGCCTGCAGGCGGGCGAGATGGCGGCGGTGGGGGCGGCGGCGGCGTCTGGCGACGGTAGTGCTGCTGAGCGGCGTCCTGACGGGGTCGTGGAGAGGGTACGTAGCGTCGGGCTGCAGCAGCGTAACTCAAGGCCTGCGGCTGAGACTGTGGTGGCGCAGGGGTGCCGAGCGACTGTTGGAGCTCTTCACGAACTATCTCGGCTATCGAATGCACCTGAGGTTGCGATCTCGGGAACATCTGCAGCTCCTCACGCACGACCGCTCTGATCATCTCGCGGAGGTCATTGGTTCCCAACGCTTGAACATCCGCGTAGCTCGTAGTAGGCATGCGGCGGTTGTATTGCCTGTTGCGGATTTCTAGCGCTTTCTCGATGGTAATGGCCTCCGAAACGAATTCCGAGACCGTCTTCGGGGGGTTGCGCACAAGTCCGGCGAAAAGTTCTTCCTTTACTTCTCTCATGAGGAACGAAACCTTTTTTTCCTCGGACATTTCAGCGTCGGCGTGTCGGAAGAGTCGCGTCATTTCTTCCGCGAAGATGGTCACACTTTCGTTCGGGAGTTGCACCCTCGTCTCCAGCAACGTCGCGGCTCTGTCCTTGCGGGCGATGCTCCTGAACGTGTCCAGGAATGTGCCGCGGAAAAGATCCCAGGTTTGAAGGGCAGTCTCCCGATTCTCGAACCAGGTCCTTGCCGCGTCTTCCAGGAAGAAGTAGACGCGACGCAGTTTCTCGTCCGAGTCCCAGTGGTTGAGGGTGGCCACTCGGTCGTACGTCTCCAGCCAGGTCTCCGGGTCTTCGAACGATAATCCACGGAAAGTCGGTGGCTCCTTTGGCTGCTGCATCACGACCGTGCCGGGTGTTGGTGCAGTGGCTGTCATAGTTGTCGCGGTGGTGGTCGTGGCCGTGGTCTTTCGAGTCTTATCCTGTAGGGGCTCAAACTCTGGAGGTAGCCCTCGTTGCCTCCGGCTAGCTCGCTGATCGAGTTTGGCGTCGATGTCTCCTTCACAACTGGGGCTGGGTTCACGACTTGAAGGGGGTGTCCGGAACATGAACAAAGCAGCACCTCCACCAGATGTCACGTGGTTGTGACGTCGACGAAGGCAGCAGGCGACGTGTCCAGGATGAAGCTCTTTATTAGGCCGAACTTGTGGCCGGTAAACGGAAAGCAAGATTACAGCAATACACGCTGGCACTGATAGCAGCGAACGGAGCGTCGGCCGTCGATCAACTGAACTTCGTTGGAACGCGCCGGCTTTTATACATCACGCGTCGAACATTCTAGCCTTATCACTAGTCGTCGCGCAAGATCTGGAATAATCTTGAGTGTTACCGTCTTGCGCGCAATCTTAACAAAACGATCTACTACAACCGAGAAGCTTCTCGAACAATAAGGCGCGGTCTGCGCCGAGTACTGCTGATAGTCTTTGTGGGCGGAATCCGAATACAGTAGAAGAAACGCGCGTGGCAATATCCTCGTTCAAAAAAGAAAAAAAATGGCGATTGGCACGCGGCTTCGATCAATTAGCACACGATGTCTGGCTGTCTTACGGTTGGGTCGCTGCAGATGGCAGAAGCAGAAACAGAAAGTTATCATTTCTAGAGGAGTCACAAAACTCTGGTGAAGCGCGTTTCGATTGGCTTCCGCGATGAAGGCGCCGCCGTATACGCCATAATACATATCGCGCGTCTGCCGTTCGGCGTCATTGTAGCGGGCTCGCCCGCTCGTTTTCGGAACCGGGGTGGCGCGGCTGGCGCGGCCGCGCGGCGCCTCCACCTCCTCTCTCATTCTCCTCGGTCTTTTGGAATACGTAGCGTTCGTTGCGCGGGCGGCGCGGGTTGCGTGTCCTGTAGTTTTGTCAGGCCCCGGAGCACTGCCGCCTGGATCATCGGCACGCGCGGCTGTGTTGCTCCGGCCGTCCCATTCGGACGGAGGAGGCGTAATTGCAGAAGGGGGCGTGACCGCTCTTTTCGCCGCACCGCGGCGCTCGCCTACTACCCCTCCATTCCTTTGCTATCTATGCGGGATCATTTACGGCGCCTTGAAGATATGGCTGTATAGTAAGCGTGGGTTAGCATAGCACCCCTCCCCCCCCTCACAAAAACGCACATAAAAGGATGGATGGCAGCTAGTGCTATATTCTTTATTTTTTTGTGTGTGCGCGCGCCCGTGCCTGTTGTGATGATGGTGCCCGAAGCGAACACACCTGTGAGCCAGTTCTCAAGAAAACTGGTTTTGTTTTCTTAAGTGCAGCATATCAGTAGGAACTATACATGCGAGGGAAAGTACTAGATTTATTAAAAGACCCTTTTTTCTGAGTGCTTCCAGAATAGCAGAAACGATCCGAAGGTTGGTAGCGCTGCTTAAAGGAGGTTGGCGGAGATTCCTTGGGATGCTGCGGCCTTGGGTGCGCAAGCTTTATCTGCTAGAAGGAATGCCACTTTAGCGTCGAGGCAACGTAATCTTTTAAGGCGAAAGCCTTTAATGTCTCATGCTCACGTCCGCCCGTCCGGCGTCCCTCCATCCGTCCATGTGTCCGTCCGTCTGACCGTGTCCGTCCGTCCGTGTCTGTCCGTCCGTCCGTGTCTCCGTCCGACCGCGTCCGTCCGAGCCCTGGCACGGAGCCAGGTGGCCGCTGGGGTGCGCAAACGGACGCCGGTCGCGTCGGACTCTACAGCGCTCGCGCTTTGCTTGCGTAGAGTCGCTGTGGCCAACGTGTCCAATCATGCGAGAAGGGAGACGCATGCATCGCTTTCCATTCTGACCGATGCCGTGTCAATGGGCACAGGCGTTCGCGGAACACACTTTAGAATTTACAAAGGGTCCGTCAGTTTAAGCACTGGAACGCGGATGGCGTTTGCGCGTTGTGCAAAGCGCGAGAAAATACGAATGCATGGGAACGGAGGAAGATTAGTCTCGCGTCTCGCTGCGATTCGCGGTAAAAAATTAAAAAAGAAAACACGTGCACATTCCGTTTGTGTGCCATCCCACTGAGAGGGTAAAAGAAAAAAAAAACATGGCATAGTCAGTCGAATGGCCACAAGCTTTCGCCGAACACACTTCGGAATGTACAAAGTGTCCTTCAATTTTTGGACACGTTGGCCACAGCGACGCTACGCAACCAAAGCGCGAGCGCTGTGGAGTCCGACGCGACCGGCGTCCGTTCGCGCGCCCCGGCGGCCACCCGGCAACGTGCCAGGGCACGGGCGGAGGGACGGACGGACGTGAGCATGAAGCATCAAAGGCTTTCACCTTCATAAGAACGTCGCATTCGCATCACTGTCGTATCGTGGAAACTTCGCAATGCAAAGAGACGTGCCCACAATAAAATCTTGTCTATCAGCGGCAAGGTGAAAACGAATACAGTATTATCATTACAGCAATTTAGTTTTCCAGCAACGTGATGCTCTTAAGACAGCGCTTGACCGCAAAACCTAGCTGTGCAGTGTCGACGACGACGAAATGCTTTTCCTTTAAAAAGAAGAAGCATGGAGCGCGTCGATCCAGGTGACCGTGGCAGAAACGAGCGCCAAAACAAAGAATGAGAAGCATGACAAATCACGTAGCCGGCACAATACATCTGTCATGGCATATGAACGCGCCGCGCCACACGAAGTCTGGATCGTAATGTGCTACAGAGAACACTCACTGTGTAAAACCCGATTAACAAAAACAACAGCGTGCCTTGATTCCAATCACCACGTGCGCGATCTCCAATGCGCATTTCTGTAAGCACGTCTGTGGCTGTCTACGGCGCGGCCGGCGCGGCATCGTCGTCAAGGGAGTGGGAGAAGAGCGCCGCGGCGCAGGTAAGCCACCCTAGCGCAGGCGCGCGGCGGGACTACCGCAATTATATTCTTTCAATGGCGCGCGCGCCGAATGGGACGACCGGAGCAACACAGCCGCGCGCGCGCCGATGATCCAGGCGGCCGTGCCCGGATACTCTCAAGTTCCAGTGATCGCCGCAGAGGGCGAAAAAATCGACCGCGGCGAGTTCCATCGAAATGCGCGTATAGTGGAACTACTAACTACTCTTTTAGCGGTCGGATAAGTTGGTTCGGATTTTCCGTGTTAGGGACGCTCAACGAGGCCAAATATTTCGTTTTAAAATGTATCAAAACATCGTTAAAAGCTTAGTTACCGTGTCATTTTTCATAAAGGTAGTAGGGATCGGTTTTCATGTTACTGCTAGAATTACTACAAGAGCTTGATTGTTTGAGAACAAGTATTGAGGTTACACTGACGCTAGAAAAGCAGTAGCCCATTTGTATCGGTTGCGTTTCGGTCGGTTAATTCATTCAAATTGTACCGCGGTCGTTTTCTGTGATCGGCATAACCACAAGGCGAACGTGTCTAAAGCCTGTGAATCTTGTCAGCTGCGGCGCTTCACCGACTGTATATACGTCGGGCTGCACAGCTTCCAGTGTGAAAATTCAACGCCGGTAAGTTGCTCGGAGACTACCTACGAAAACGGAATAACGATGTGCAATGTGGGCGCGAGCACCGGTAAGTGAAAATGCACTGCTTTGCACTTGCACATAGCCTTTTGTTTTTTTTGCATGCGCTACTGTTTTTGTCAATTCATAAGGTTTTACGACTCGTCCAGCTGATGAAATGCACAGGTTGTGGGTTCTATTGACATTTTCTCGGCAGGGGCGGGGACACGGGGGCTTTGAGCCCCAAATTTTCGCCTGCCCACCCCCCCCCCCCCCCCCCCCTTTGCCCCCCCAAAAGAACATATACAGGGTGTTTCAAGAAATGTGTCCACTATTTTTAAAAAATCAGGAAAATGCGGTATTTGCTCACTGTCTTCACAATTGCTTTTTCCATAGCGGCAGGCATCTTAAGATGGTTGAAGACATGATTTGGGACCGTAATTAAGAAAAGTTAAATTAACTTTGTAATTAGCGCAGTTAAGTGGTTAACTCCAATGGGAGAATTTAAGTCTTTCACGAGAAGAAAATATTTCAGCTTTGAGATTTCGAAAAAGTGGCCTCTAAGAATAATTACGAAGTAATGAAGTTCTCCCAAAATCAGCGGCGAAACCGAAACCGAAACGCGGAAGAACACAACTGCCACATTCGTCTGAGACGTCCACAATTAGTGAACGTCATTATATCAACCATCAACCGACTTCTTGATGTGCGTGTGTGGGCTGCGCTTGCAGTAGTAGCATGCATGACGCACGTACGTTAACGAACGGGGAAGAACTGCACCTCTGTAACCGTTGTCTTGAACAGTGAGGTCATTCTAGTCGTCTGCTTGTTGCACCCATCGGTGCTTGGGTTTCGGTTTCGCCATTGAATTTGCCTGAATTTCATTACGCCACAATAATTAATAGAGGCCGCTTTTTCGAAATCTCAAAGCTGAAATGGGTTCTTCGCATGAAGGACTTCAATACTCCCATTGGACTTAACCGCCTAACTCCGCTAATTAAAAAGTTAATTAATTTAACTTTCTTAATTACTGTCCCAAATCATGTCTTCAATCATCTTAAGATGCCTGTCTTTATAGAAAAAGCAATTGTGAAGACAGCGAGCAAATACCGCATTTTGCTGATTTCTCAAAAATAGTGGACACATTTCTTGAAACACCCTGTATATTCAAAACACAAATCCTAAATTCCCCGCCTCCCAGCGCCCCTGAAGGAACAGTAAAAAATCCTGGCGCCGCCCCTGTTTCTTGGATCGCTTACTGTGTTCTCGCATTTGCAGGAAATACCTTTACTGCTTTACTTTGCAACATAGATCAAAGCACAAGTTTTACTTGTTTCCGCGCAAACGAGTCTGCTGCGATGTATGCTCTTAAATTCAATGCATGGTAGAGCCAAGTGAACTTACAGCATGTATACGCATGTGATAATTTTCACAAGCAGGGACATTTACATTTCCATATACCATATAGTTTAACCAGTTGGGCAATTAACTAGCTTTGCCGACTGATGGACATCATTAAAGCAAATTTACAAACATATCGTTCTCATGCAGTGTTCTCATATACATTCTTCTTAGACATGAATCACAAATCCATTCGCTCTTCTACCATAGTAACCACGACTGTTTTTTCCTATTTCAGCCAAACCACAGCCTCCAAGGAACTGCTCAAATCAGCATACGCTTGTATGCTTTATCTCTGAACCTACCTCAAGTCAGCAGAGAATGTGTCATCACTGAAAGTAAACTCATGGGCCAGAATCCTCGCAAGGTATGGTTGTGGACACTTTATTTATTGAACCAATTTTTGTTTAACCATTTCCCTCTTACTCTTTCTCATGACTCGGTTTTTTTTTCTCAGGAAACTGGACAAAAGGGATATCATTGGTTTCCAAGCTACCCACATCCAGTCATAAGAAGCTCAACAGTTGCCGTAGTGACAACCCCATGGGCCACCAATTTTTACGAGACGGACAAACGCAAGCCTTAGGTATACTGAAAAGCAGTGATAGTGTAGAGTATGTTGAAGCAGTACAAAATTGGGTGCAATTATTTCCTTGCTTCATGAATTATTCAACTCAGAGGAAATGTGGCTGATTCAAATTTTTTTTTGGATAGTGCATGTGATGGTGTGCACAAACTGTACCTCACTCTACGTGCCAAACTTTGCATAGAGTATCACATATAACTAGGTAGCAAATGGGCCAGTTGTATTGCATATTTAGCAGCACTGCTTTTTCATACTGAGTATAGGGTGCTGTGAATGCGGAGACTGTTGCAAAGGAATGGCAGGAACAGCTAGAGTGGTGCTGAAACGAAAAGTTACCGGTACCACTTATTTGTTGGGAGTGACATTGTGAAGGTTCTAAAATAGGCAACTGTGTGCAAGCACTGGCCCCTTCATTAACAAGACATGTCGTGCAGTGGTCACTTGGATATGAGTGGATTTAAGGGCACCTCAGTGTATAATTCTTGTTGGATGCCTCCAGGTCACTACTCTGGAATACATAACGTTCGATGATGGGCTTAGGTGAATGAAAGCATGTGCATAATGACCATGATAAAAATACTACAGCGCTAACACACAGGACGAAGAAAAGAAGTGACACACACGGCGCTGAACTTGCAACTGGTTCATTGAGAAAACATGTACATGTTTTTTGAAAAACAAAGATGGCGAGCATGCATGCTCAATGTCATAGATAATAGACTTATCAAACCGTAAGACATAGCATCATGTAAGCTTCCTAGTCACTGCCGTTTTAACAGGTCCATTTCTTTTGAAGATAACGCCAGGGAAGGTTGGCTGACGCAATGGCTCCCTTTTCTAAATATGTGGAATGCCTCCGCCCCTTCTCTTGTGTAGCTGTCATTATGCACAAACAAGATTTTTGTATCAACGAAAAACGGCACACAGTGACGCTCAAAACAGTGTTTAAACAAGTTTGTTGAATTCTTTTCTGATGAACTCCTGTGCTCAAGAAGCCTCACATTAATGCACCGGCCTGTTTGCCCTATATATGTACGGCCGCAGGACCGAGGTATCTGGTACACAACAGCAACTTTACACGGGACAAACCTGTTCACATGTCTTATTTGACAGCCTGTGCTTCTTCGCAATGCCTCTAGCTTCCTTTGAACCGCGGCTCCTACCTTGCCCACTTTATTGGGGGCAGAAAACAGTACATTAACGCCATACCTAGTCCCTACTTTCCGAAACTTGTTGGAAAGTGAATGCACGTAGGGCATTACCGCTATCTTTCGATTACGATCACCCGCGTTGCTTCATTGCTCTAGGTCGCGTTTTGAGGGTTTCATAATTTTCAGTAATCTACCCGCACATTCTACAAGGATCGAGTCCTTGAAACCGGCTTGCCTGCAGTGATCAACCTGGGCCTCTAGACTAGCGCTCATCTTGTGAGTACAAGACTTCTTAACTGCCATTCCCAGGCAGCCGGTGACCACCCCGTTCTTTACAAGTTTCGAGTGGCAAGACTTGTAATTCAGTAGTGGCTTCTCGCTCCTAGGGGCATATTGCCAGCACAGGTGGTCTTTCTGAAA
Organism: Rhipicephalus appendiculatus; assembly: GCA_030522465.1. NCBI lineage: Eukaryota > Metazoa > Arthropoda > Arachnida > Ixodida > Ixodidae > Rhipicephalus > Rhipicephalus appendiculatus. The sequence goes on along the minus strand of JALIZH010013349.1, from coordinate 3,611 downwards.
AGTTAGTTCTAAATCTAAATACCGCAATCTGCGATGTTCCAGAAGCTCATACGTAAAATTAAGCCCGGACCCATTTTTTCTGAAGACATCAAGAACGTTTTGCACTGTTTCCGGGTCAATGGATTTGACAATGACCAGAAAATCATCAACGTACCGAAAAATGCGGATACAGTCCCCCCGCCAAATCGTCCTCTACTCTCTTGTCTACCTTGCTCAGAAAAATGTTGCTCAGCATGGGAGCCACCTTCGCACCTATACATACACCTTTCTTCTGCATGTATGTTTGGCCTTTCGCGACAATGTACGTGTTGTTAAGGTAGAAAGACAAGAGTTCAAAAAATGACCCGGTCGAGATACCGGAATCATTCTGGAAAAGGCGCTCGTCATTGTCATTTTCAATGCTACCTCGAACATACTGCATGAGAGTACCACGCGGAAGGAAAAAAAAAGCAGATCTTCAACGTCAACGCTGAACCCGGAACATGTTCCTGGGTTACCATTGAGCAGGTAATCAGTGATTTTTTCCGAGTTTGGAACTAAAAACGGATCTGTCATATTTAGTGTAGACAAATGTTTGTTAAGGTACGTGGAAACAACGAATTGCCACGTGTTATGCTCAGAGACAATTGCCCTGAAGGGAACATCAAATTTATGAGCATTAGCTGCAAAGAAGATTTCAAGTATGGAGAGCTGAGAACTTTTTACCTTCTTCGCTAAGCCATCCGAATTCAGTTCTGACAGCAACGCCACTGCCTTTCGTTTTGCTAGGGACGGATTCACATTGACAGGCCTAAAATTTTTCAAGACTGAATTTTGGGCTTTCTCAGCTTAGAGTTTCTCCGGTAGAGCAACAAAGAACCCTTCTTTGTCCGATTGGACTGCGCGCAATCGTTCATCACACAGATAATTAACCCAAGAACGAAACAGTTTGCTCTGTCCCCTAGACGGCCCACTACGCGCCACTACATCAACGCAGTCTGAAATACATCGCGACTTTTCATCTGCTGGGACTTTTGCTGACACAATCCGAGCGTAGGCAAGTTTCTCAACAGTCTGCAGAACTTTGGTCCTAAACGTAGGGTCCTTTCCTGTTGTGGATCCACGATGACGTCTCCAAGTAACAAGAGCTTCCCTTCGGCAGGTTGCCTCCTTGCTCCTTTTGGGAGCGAACGGCGAACATTATTCAATGAACCAGTCAATGAACCTCAATTAACCAGTTGCAAGTTCAGCGCCGTGTGTGTCACTTCTTTCCTTCGCCCTGTGTGTTAGCGCTGTAGTATTTTTTATCATGGAACCTCACCAACTCGCCCAATCTGCCAGTCTTCTACTGCTTAAGGACATTTTGGGCAGTATTACATGAGACAGGCTGATGAATTTGTAAAGCATCTGGAAAATTTGTGTTTAGCTTTGTTCAAGGAACATTGCCAATATATTAATGGGATGATATGTAAACACACACTGTCCAGAAAAGAGGGTACATAACCGTTGCATTTGTGCAAGCAATTTGTATTCTATGTGAAGTTGAGCCACAGACAAATAGCAAATACAGTAAAAACTCGTTAATTCGTACTCGAAGGGGAATGTGAAGTTGTTCAAATTAGTGGACAGGCACTAAAATGAACAGAAATTGCGCCACAATGCGAGGGCAGAATCCAAAGAAGCCACATCTGGACCTGTTATCACGAACTAGGTGATCCTGCACGTTTGTGTCAGGTTAATTCGTAAATTAAGTTCATGGAGCTCTAACAGCGAACAAAATTGATCAGTCTGTGATATGCCAAAAATAAGCATCGACGTGCATGCGAGCACTCAGCCTTGATGTCGAAATAAATTATATTTATGCTCCAAAACCCGTTTATTTACCTGACAGTTTTAACGCAATCAGAATTAAAAGTATTCAGCAATTTGCATTCGCTTGCGTTTCTTCCATCGCGACTCCAGGAGCATCGTTTGTAGCTTGCCCACGGGCTCCAGTGCAGCATCTGAAATCTCATCTGCTGAGAAATGATGCTGTTTTGTTGTTTTGCATATCTAGTTAAGTTTGATGTCGCAACATATTGTGATCGCTCTGGGCCGATATCTGCGAGGAGCGACGAAAAGCATGGGCTCCCAGTTCGAGCTAACCGTTGTGGATACCAACACGTTTGAATTACTGGGAGATTTCCCCCCTAAAAATACACAGGGCTGTGCCGGGACCAGGGCGTCAGTTCGAATTAATTGTAACTTTGAATTAACAGAGTATGAATTAATGAGCTTTTACTGTAATAATATTTGTTCACGATAACAGACCTGAGACATGACATGAAGTTTTTAAATGTATGTTTATTTTTAATAGAACAATAATTGAGTGCACTCAATAGGTACAATCAGAGTTCATTCGAGTTGGCCAGTGTTTGTACATGTTGAAGATTTGAATGTGTACTAAAAGCTATTTCCTTGATATTGCTGTGAACTTATGTAGCCAAAAAAGGCTAGTTTGTATGAAACCCATGTTAGAGTGAGGCAGACAGTTAGGAAGTAGTGAAGAATGAAAATGTGAATTCAGCTTCTGCAACTGTCCATCGTATGAGCAGTGTCTTGGACGACTATGCACCGTAGGCACCAAAATAATGGACTAATTTATTTATTTGTCAGTGCAAAGCATAACAATTTTATGAGGGTTATTCAAAAAGTAAGGGCAGTTTGGTCCCAAACAAATAAATATTCATTAGCAAAAACTTTTATTGGCGGGCTTAGTTTAGCACAAACCTACTTTACTTTTCTACATAATTAGCGTTAGCTTCTAAGCCCCTTTTCGTACCACCACATAGAAGTTCGCCACCTGGGCATTGAACCTGTTGACAATAGTGGTCTTGAATTTCTTGTTGTCTTCAAACCGTTGTACCCCGAGCCACTGTTTCAAGTGAAAGTAGAGGAAATAGTCACTTCATGCTGGTTCAGGACAGTAGGGTGGGTAATCAGTGTTCCAAACCAAAACCTTGAATATTGTCATTGTTGTGGCTGTGGTGCGAGGACGCGTGGGGTTATGGAGGAGTACGATTCCAGACGAGAGCTTGCCACGTCGTCGATTTCTGATCGTACTATTCAGTTGCAAGTAGTAGTGCAAGTAGTAGCGAGCGCGGGTCACGAAACCACCGTCAACTTATCGGCCTACCGTTGCAACGCAGCCGGCGAATCGCGGCAGCAGATCATTTCGTTCGCTCAAACTACGGCTGAGAGCAGCACGGTCGCGGGGCGCGAATGCGCTAGTCATGTGTTCTTTTTTGTATTTCGCGGGCTTTCTTTGCAGCCTGGAAAAAATGGTACGCGTGAGACTTTCTTTATCGCAAATAATGCATTGGGGGTTTCTGAAGTCGCTCTCGAACTTTGCAAGTCCCATTTCTTGCCTAAAGTCAATATTTTTTTATTGATTTATTTAAATATTCCTAATTTACCAATTCATTAATTACAAAACAAAAATTTGCCTGTAGTGCGCAAGCTGGCTGTCGGCAATATGCAACTGATTTCACTCGCCTGCCTCTAATATTGTATTTTTAACCCTTGGTTAAATATAGCTGGGACACCCTGCATATTTATATTCATGGGTAATCATGCAAGTAGCATATATTTTT